>JANHGB010027851.1:0-12745 GCA_026283785.1 Coracopsis vasa | reverse complement strand
GAAGAAAAATGTGGTATAAACCACTCTTTGTTGTTGTATCTCTTTTGTTTGTTTTATTAGTCACAAAGGCCACATCTCAAGGTATCACAGTTGTAGCTTGGTTGTAGTAAAATTACTCTAGTTTCGACTGTGTCTGATTGAGAGAGGGCGTTTGGTTCTGTCAAGCTGAGAGGGCTTACCAGAGGGTATTTTGAAGGCAGTCTGCATTGGCTTGAAAGAATTATGTGTTTAGTTGAGTAGATACCGGGGAAGGCTAAGAATAAGTTGAAATAAGTATAAGAATTATCTGTCTATGAAGAATAAGAGAAGTAATGTGACATAATTTTTTCAACTCACCTAGATCTCTTTCTGTGAAGAAAATTCTTCCAGTTATAAAAGCAAGAGATAGTGATGTGGAAAATGTTAAAGGCTTTTAATGGCCAAGATATTTTAAGAATTATTGATCCATGCTTGTGTTAGGAACATGGAGAGGTGACTTCCCTGAGGTGTCTTCTGAAGTTTATAAGTGTCTACAAATAAGATAGTTAAAATGTTCTGAAAAGCATTAATCCATTATACTTTGTCCTGCTATGTAAGTTGCTGCTAATTCTCAAGAGCTTTGTGCTGGAGAAAGTCCTCTGTATTCACGGCTGTCAAATACAAGGCAGGCTTTTCACCATATGAAACTGTTCCTTTTCAAATGCTTAATTTCAGAAATTTACAGTTACAGCGTGCCTTTTGTACGTAATGTGCGTGGGCTTGGTATATCAGAGTCATGTTTCTTGAAAAGTACATAACTGACTTATCTTGAAGCTAAGAGTGCATGCTTCTGAATTTGTGCATGGTGGTACAGTAGTCTTTAGACTTAGTGTTACTCTGAGAGAATTAATGTTCTTTGTGCCCCGTTTGGTTAGCTTTGGTTAGCTAGTACAAATATAGTTAAATACTGGAATTCACTTCAAGTTGTAGTGTTTAAATTTGAGATGTTTTCTGAATTACTGTGGTAACCAGGAGCTCAATTTCCTAATTAAACTCTATGAATCTGGTCTGCAAGGGCTTCATTTAAGAGCAATTTTATTATTTTTTTTTTTTTTTAAATTTAAACTAGATTTGACTCCTGATAATCCAGTTTTGTATATTAATGAGGCACAACATGAGACAGATTATTTTAATTCATGGTAAGGGAGAGAGGTTAAAAAAAAAACCAATCTCCTTCATATGTCTTTGGAGAGTATCTTCCAAATTTTCCTAGTCTGTGTGTGCAGGCATGTAGCCAGCAGCTCAAGGAAAATGATTCTTCCCCTCTCTCTGGCACTTGAGACAACATCTGGAGTATTGTCTTTAGGGAGCCCTGGTACAAGAAATATATTAATGTGCAGCAGTGAGTCCAACGGATGCCCACCAAGATGGTACAGGGCTGTACTACATGATGTACAAGGAGACGCTGACTGGATTTCTTCAACCTTCAGAAGAGAAGGCAAAGGGAAGATTTTGCTGATGCCTACAACAGCGTCATGGGAGGACATTGGGGAAAATGGAGCCACAGAGGGAAGACAAGGGGTAACAGACACAAACTGGAACATGAGGTAGTCCAGTAGGATGTAAAAGAAACATTTTATATCTTGAGAATAGTCAGACACTGGAAAGCATTGACCAGAGAGGTTTTTTTCTAAACATTAACACCTCTCTTAAAACAATTTTTCAGTATTGGAATTAATTCTTGTTAATAGGCTGCGATGCACTCTGCAATTTGTTGCAATTGCTGTAGAGTACTCTAGAGCGTTTTCTGGAAAAGGTCTGCAGGCAGCTCTTTGTTAATCTGTACAGAAGTAATTGAGCTGATGCTTGATAGAAAAAATCTTGAAAATGTCTGGCAAAAGCCTATTGAACATACCCAGCTATGTTGTCAGATAAGGTATGATTAACTTGTGTGGCATGGTTAAGGGAATAGTAGAATGCTGTAAAATGGATAATATATTTTATTATTCCAGTTGGAGAAAACCCAAATAAGGACTTGTATTCCCAAAAGTATCACATCTTAAATGTGTATCATTTGGTCCAGTAGAAGTAGTTATCTTTGTGTGAAGACTTTGACTTGCTTCTGTCTGAGGTGGCTAGAATAATACTTATGAAATCTTTGTAAGCATTTTCCCCCTTGAACTGTAAAACAGTGTCAGAGTTCCTGTCATTGTGGGGACAGGAGAAATGTAGGAATTTATTATAAAATTATATTTTAGCCCTTTAATTTCAAGGGAAGTTATCCAAGATGGTCACTATGGCTGGAGAGAACAAAAACGAAAAGGTTTGTGTCATCTCTAGTAGCAGTTGTTGGTCTTCTGTCCTGATTGCCTGCAATTCTGGGGTGAAATCCCACATTTGGAGCATGCGTTTATGTAATTGCTTAAAAATAAAAGACTTAAAGTGTCTGTCTGGGTTCAGGGTAAGAATTTGAAAAACGGAAGCCCAAAACAAGTTTTCAGGGCTGCCTGATAGCGATAGAAGGTTATTTCAAAATATAAACTGAATGTATAAGGGCCTTTTCTTTAGGAGTTGTGTGTCTGAATTTATTCAGACACACAGTAGTTCTATGTCAAAGATATGAGATCCTGAATCACTTCTGTGTTGACAAATGAACACTTTATTTTCCCCTGTGCATTTTTTTTTTAAGTTCTACTAGGCACCAGAAAAGTTGTTTGGAAAATCAGTAAGAAGCAGCTACGAGTGCATGATAAACGTAATTTTAAAAAATTGTATGTTGAGTCAACATTAAACTCCCAAACCATATATTTTTACTCCTCTTGAGTGTAAGGTCATTTTGAACAGTAGGATGATGGAAGTGGACTGGTAGGCAGTAAATCTTAAAATTGTTGGCAGGAAAAAGGAGAATAAGAAATGAAAAAGCCTTGAACTTTCTGTTATGTGGCTTGGAAATGACAAAATATATTGCATAACTATTTATATGCAGAAAAAACACACTGAAAGCAGTGCCAATAGCAGTACTTCACAGAGGTTGCATTTCGCTTGCTCCGGAGGTTGTAAGAAACAGTTCTGGTAGTTGTGAGAGAAGCAGCTGGTTGCAGTTACTGATTTATCCATACCAAAATAGGTAGGAATTACCTGAGCTATTTGTATTTCTAAATACAGTCACTCTGTATATTCTAAGATGCAGTTACTATAAAGTTGTAATATAGTTTGTGTTCTTCAAGTCATGTAGTCTTGTTTTAGCTTTGTGTTCTGTCCTCTGGAATGACTTGGAACAAGGCAAAGGCTTGCACAGATGCCGGGTAGAAGTGTCTTAAATTACTTAGAGGAGGAAGAGTTGTGCTGTTAAAATCTTGGAGAATTAATTGTAAATCTGATGCTGTCAGGGGATCATGAAATGTTTGCTGCCAGGTGTAGAGCTCTGATTGACATCTTTGTATTATGACAAAATTCTGGATACCTCTGTGTATTTCATAACACAACACAGTTCTTCACTTAGCAGTGTTGCAGATGTGAGTGCTGCTGTATTTTACCAAAACAGTAAGTTTAAAGTTTGTGACTTTTCAGTTTAATTTCTGGGACAAGGAGTCTTCCCTCTTTCTCATGTTTCAATTTCACTTTGTATTTAAGTTTTCAAATAAGACTCCTTTTACCTTTCAGTAATTAATGGAATGTACTTTAGTGTAAATGTTGTAGAACTTTATTTAATATTTCAAATATTTATACAATTTCCTTATAGAAACGATTACAAAAAGAACTATTGGCATTGCAAAATGATCCACCTCCAGGAATGACTCTAAATGAAAAGAGTGTACAAAATTCAATTACACAGTAAGTATATACACTATTTTATTTTTGCTATCAAGCTGAAAAGCATATGTAATGAGAAGTTCTCTGCAGGCCACTTCCACCACTTATTTCAAGTAACATTCTGAATTGTTTTTAGTCTAGGGAGTAGACTGAAAGACGTGGTTCTGCTTAATGAGTATGTTGCAGTGATGTGCTGGACACTCTCAGGAACTTAATAGTGAATTCATTAATTTTTTATTAGGCATTTAGTGTCTAACAAATTGTCAATTGGTAGAAGCTTCTGCATATTTTAGAATAAAATAATTTAACAGTCTCTCATAACTACAAACCTCTGAAACCCCTCTAGATTTATTGAAATAATGGAGTAGATGGTTTAGTCTACGTTATTTTTTGCTAAGTACATTTTGTAGCTGTTAATTTACTTTACCTTTTCTTCTCTAAATCAAATGGAGGAAACTTCTTAAAGAGCAAAGTTATCCAAGAACATTAATTTGCACTTTGCTCCCTGCTGTATTTTTTTCTGTGATTAGCAGAATAGAGAATAACATCATTAAATATTCTATGTTCTGTCCATTGAAATGGGCAGGGGATGTTCCTGCTGTTAATTTTTTTTTTTTTTTTTTGCTTTAATTGACTGCAGTTCAAAAGATTTAGACTGTGTTGACCTTTCTTTTAACTAATTTTCTTAGTTTAATTTTAGAGAAATGATTAAAAAATCCTTAGCAGATGTAAATGTGAGCATGAATGGCAAGCTGTATGTTCTGTACTATTGACTGATGGATTGACTTAAAAACATAACATAGAGCTGACTTCTGATGTTGATTCATGTCTGCTTTTTTGGAGGTGGCACTCAGACCATGTTACATGAGGCTTTTCTAAGCCTTCTGTGTACTGAGTTAAACACTATCGCTTTTTACATGCTGCTGATTTTTGTGATACTTCATGCAGATGAATGTGACTAAAACAAGAAAGGACTCAGTCTCATATTGCAAGTGTTTTTCACTCATTTAAACATTTAAGTTTACACTTAAATAGAAAGTTTACAAGAGATGAATGAAAAAGGCAAAAAAGTCTGGGTGTTTGTTTGTTCCCAGAGACATTATGTACAATTTTTATACCTTGAAAGTAAAAACTTCCTGTTTACTGTCATGCTAGATCTTGGAATTGTCACTGTTTAAGAGGCTTCCTGTCTCAATAACATTGTATTTTTTCTCTTTGAGGGTTTTTGATGCCAAGTAGCATGTTCTGAGTTAATGAATCAAGTTGCAGTTTGAACTGGTGCAGTAAAGATTTGTGTAGCAATGCTGGTTGGGTTTGAAAGATGTTTGAATAAAATAACTGGTTCCCATGGTGTAACTGGATCATTTGAGATGTTAAGCAATCATCTATTTTAAATACACAAGGATTAGAAATATGAGATGGCTAAACCGTAAAGCACACAGGAAAGATGGGTTCTGTTGATTCCTTGACCATAAAAGGAGAAAAGTCCAGGCAGAGTTATCTTCTACTTAGTAAATGAAACTATTTTAAAAACTTGGAAGTGGAGGTTCTGGATCACAAGGAACAATAAAACTGAAGAGTGTTGGTCCACCATGTGTATAAATGCAAAAGCAGAAGGTATAAGAAGAGATAGGTGAAATCACAAAATTAAAATGTGAAACACCAGTACAGCTATTACCATGCTGCTGTTGAAGATGCATTTCTGCTGAAGAGTGTGACATTTCAGTAGAGAAGCAATTTCTCTTAAAAAAAAACCCCAAAAACCAAAGCCACAACCAAAAAGCAACCAACCAAACAAAAGAATAATAGAAGATAAAAAATGTGCATGGCTTAAATACACAGGGAGAGAGTGTATATGACAGGAGAGATGGAGAGGTTGGGAATAGGATCACCAGGACTGCCAGCTGGAGGAGATGTCAGCTTTTCTGAACACGTTGCTGTTCTGAAAATCTCAGCTGCCGCACTTGAGACTGATGTTAATGTTATCTGAGTCTCTTGCTGAATCTTCACCTTGTCATGTTGCTCAAATGTATAAAACTTAATCAAGGGTGAAAGGCAAAAACGGGGAAGTGATGCTGCAAAGGATGGTATTAAGCGATCAGCAATAGAAGTAAGAAATGACAGAAGCTAGACAGCAGGGTGTTGCTGTATGTGTTGAACAACATGCATCTATTTTTGACTGGATTAAAAAACGCCCATAAATCCAACCCAAAACCAGTAACCCCCCGAGCAGCTCCACTTATAAGCAACTTACCTGTTGTTATGATGGAAAGAGAAAATCAGAGAAAAATGAATACTGTGATATGTTGAGGTATTGTCTTTATTATAGTTGCAAATTATCCTTTTTGTTTTGTTTTTAATTTTCTGTGACCTTTTCTGGGCTATACTTTTCCTTTCTATACTAACTTTTCTGGTTTTGGTTCCATTACTGTCAGGTTATATGCCACTATATTTCTTAAGTTTTTCATAGATGTAAGAGTAGCATTGCCCTTCCCTCTTGGATACAGATTTTATTCTAATAAACTGTATGGATGATTTTATTGGCAGAAAAGTAAAACAACATGAAAAAGAACGCATACTAGTTTGTTTCCTTCAGCCCTGGTTTTGTGTAGGAGTAAACTATAACAGTAATAGTAAATAAATAGTAAACTATTGTTTCAGCTTTGTTGTTTCACATAAACAGTCATTATATTGGGAACTGATGGTTTGGTGTTGAGTTCGAGTCATAATTACTTGTATAATTTACGGCACTATATTAAATGCCTATATGTAAAATACAAAGCTTGTTTCCTTCAAGTGTAGGCTTGTTATGTTACTCACCTTTGTGATTGTTATGATACTAATGGATATTTTGCTGTTATTGGTAATTGATTAGATTTGTCCTGTGCTCCTGGAAGAAAACTGTAATTTGTCAGTCCGCAATAGTAACAATATTTTTTCCCATTCATTAGGTGGATTGTAGACATGGAAGGTGCTCCAGGAACACTGTATGAAGGGGAGAAATTTCAGCTTCTATTTAAGTTCAGTAGTCGGTATCCTTTTGACTCACCTCAGGTAACCTGATTTCTTCCTTCTTGCTTAACGCTACCTCTAGGTTATAGCTGCCTGACACGTGCTGAATGTAAATATTATCCACCTATCCTGATATGAGATTTAGTTACTTTAGTTTGTATTAAACACATTGTGCAGTTGCTTTTTCTTTTAAAAATGAGGCTGCAGTGAAGTATATAAACTGTTGTGACAGTTTACTTGGTTTCATAGGAGATGAAAGAGCAGTGTAAATTGAAAGCTTGAGATTGATATTCATATATTACGAAAGAGCAACACAGTGTAAAGTAGGAAGATCCTGTTGAACTGTGGTACAGGAGCAGAGTAAACAACAAACTGCTTTATTCATCCCCTTTTTTTTGCTTCAGCTTCTATTTTTTTATTTTTTTTTTTAGTTTGTATTTAAGCCTCTTGCATGTTCTTTACTGGCGTGTTAATACAGCTAGAGAAATGCTTGTGGTAGGGATTCTCATAGATACAAAGTGACATGTCTATAAGAGGCCTGCAAATCTAGTGGTTAGAATTGAGCTGGGAGATACTGTGTTACTTTCACAGTAGTGTAAAGAACTGAAGTGGCAGCCAGTACTACTAGGCTGCAGAATGAGCTTTGAACATCCATCCCTCCATTATCTGGGGAAAGTGTTACAAAACATAGCTGATAAGAGTAGTGTTCAGCTATCAGCCCTGCTTTTCTGAAACAGGAGAAAGAAAAGCAAGAGTGCCTCAGTTCTTGGCTTGTCTGTTTCAGCTCAGGGTTCCAAGAATGATCTCTGACACTTTTCTCATTGATGTTGAAACTGAAACACAGAGCTGTGAGAGACACTTAAACCATAAACATTACATATTTTTAGGAACTGTGATTAAAAACTAGAATGCTGACATTTCAGTCTTAGGTTTTAAAGAACAAACTGTCCATCTGTGCTTCTGCACTTCATGGGGTTTGCAGTGAGCTGCTCATAGGTAATCCACAACACTGTAGCCACTTTCATTTGATTTCAAGTAGGTACTGTTTGTACTCATTACCTGATCTGTGCAGTAGGCTCTGTGCAATTTACTGTAAAGCAACAAATTAGATCTGTACATGTACAATGACTTTTAGCACAGAAAACAGTTAGGAATTTATGTTCTTGATACTTGTTCGTTGTAGACAATTTTATAAAAATGCTGCTATGCAATAAGTTCATTCTATATGATACAATTCTGGGTCATAATTCTTCTCCTGCAAATCTGCTTACTGTGAATTGACAGTTTACACTTCTGCTGCTTAATCACCTGGTTGTTTTCTGCCTTTAAATGTATGTTGTCTGTCATAGTGTGCATAATTTTACTTGCCTAATATATCTAGTTCTGGCTTCACTATAAAAGGAAGACATTAGTTAAAGCGAAATATATTACTGGTTTATGAAAGTAAGCTCTTTAGTGCTTAAGAAATACCAGTTTAAAGACTTATGGAAGATCATTTTGCATCCAGTTTTTCTGCTGCCTTAGAAATCCATCTGCCATTTGGCAGATAGGTGTTAAACTCTCTGATTTCAGTTTCCTGCATGATGAAGATGTTGCTGCTTACTTGTAATCAGTGGTGAGTGGGTGTGTTGTGTACACATACATATTTGTACACATACATATATACATATAACTTAGGAAACACTTAAGAGGCTCTTGGGTATTATGTGTATGAGTGGTAGAGGTTTATTATGTTGTTGCATAAAAGATGATAGTGGTTATGTTGGGTAAGGAGCTCAGGAGGATAAATGCTGCTACAAAATTTTAAATCCATTTCCCTTGGCCCCGAGCCAGCTATGCGTTTGCTAGGAACTTGGTGTAAGAGCAATGGTTGACAATATTGCTTTTCTAACATTTTTTTGACTGTGTGATGTTATCTTTTAATAGGGTGGAGTTAAGGTTCTAAATGCTATTCTTCCATATTTATCTATGTCTAATAAAAATATATTTCATTTGAAATAATGATCTAAAAATATTCACTATAAGGTAACATACTTTGGTTGTACAAGTATTTTATTTTATAGTTAATAGGATTTATGTGTTTTATTATTTAAGCTGGAACCTGGGTGTGTTGTCCAGAACTCAATTTCTATTGTGCCCAGGGTTATAGAAATATTTGTTTGTGAGTCTCATTGTGGTTCCTGGTGTATGATGTTGTGGCTTATGAAATCATCCGGTGTTTTGGCTAGGTGGCTGTATTCCTTAGGGCGTGAAAGACCGAAGCTGCAAAGTATAAGTTTAGTTTGATGTCTTTATACTGTTACCTTTGCATTTTTCTATGCTGTATGAATATCCATAGAGAAAAAAACAACCTACACTGAACCATTTGTTTAACACAGTTTTCACTAGCTATTTTGGCTCCCATTGTCTTCTTTTATATTTCATTTAATAGCTTCCAAAAATGAATGAACCTAACATGGTAAAGTGTATTATTTAGTGTAAGTGAAAATGGTAGATCCACTTCTTAAACAACGTATTACTATTTTCCCAAAAGCAACAGTCTTATTTAAATCTGGACAGTAAATTACAGTTGTTTGTTCTTTTTTTTTAGGTCATGTTTACTGGAGACAATATTCCTGTTCATCCTCATGTTTATAGCAATGGTCATATCTGTTTATCCATTCTAACAGAAGACTGGTCTCCAGCTCTCTCAGTGCAATCTGTTTGTCTTAGCATTATTAGCATGCTTTCCAGCTGCAAAGAAAAGGTATGAGCACTTTTGGCACTGTCGGAGTAGAACAAGTAAAAGTTAATAGAATTCTACATTGCAAAGTGAGATTTTAATTTCAGAATTCTAAAATAGACTAAACTACTATATATATGTTT
Organism: Coracopsis vasa; assembly: GCA_026283785.1. Classification (NCBI taxonomy): domain Eukaryota; kingdom Metazoa; phylum Chordata; class Aves; order Psittaciformes; family Psittacidae; genus Coracopsis; species Coracopsis vasa. The sequence goes on along the minus strand of JANHGB010027851.1, from coordinate 3,097 downwards.
CTACTACTAAAAGAATACTGAGCTATAACTGCAAAATATTGCAGTAAGTGCTTTGTCACTGTTTTCATGGTAACCTGTGCATATATCATTATTGCAAAAAAGAGTGAATGGAACCCTTTTAATTGTACTAATTGTGAAGTTCAGTCGTGTTTTAGGACAATTCTTTGTAAAATAATTCCATCTCTAAAGGCAGTGTGAAATAACTATTGAAAGGTCTCCAGTGCAGATGTTTGCATGGATTTACAGCTGTACTATTTCAGCGATCATTGTTATTTTCATTTCAGGAAAGCAGATGGTGCTAAGCTGCATTTTTGGTCATGAATGAGTGGCACTAATACCTTATGCCTTTTTTGTAAAAAGACTACCCTTTTACTCTTGACTATTTTTTTTGCAGCGAAGTATATATGGAAGTTAGATGTGATCAGAGCTTATATGTCTGTGCTATCCAAACATGCCGATTTATGTCACATGCCAATCAGTCCTGGTTATGTGTATGTGGTAGAAAAACACCCTCCAAATGGCTTTGTGTTGTATCCTAAGACTCTGGTTATGCATAATGATGACACTTGTAAAGAAAACTGAAGAATATGAAGTGTGGATCAGATACAGAATTTGTTTATGTTAATTTTTTCACCCACTCCAAGCTGAGGTGTATAGATGTGAATTGGATCTAATATATCAGAATTAGACTCCAAACTGCAAAAGGAATTTAATTTGGATTTTTTTGGTTGGGTGGTTGTGTTTTTTGAATCACAGCAGTTCCTTTCTTTTGGATTGGGTTTTTTGCTTTCTTAAAATTTATTTCCCTCCCTCTCTACCTCCAAACTGTTTGGTCTTTTTCATTAATTTTTTGCTTGAAGTATCTCCAGTAAGAATTATTACCTGGATCTGTAGGAGATTTTTCTTGACTAGCTCTGCCTGTTGCCTCATTTTCACTGCATTCACATGGTAGCCTTTTGTAAGCTTATTAAATAGATCATGCATTACAATATGAGGATTGTTTGATTATTTGTAGGTCTTTTTTTCTGTTGCAGAGGCGACCTCCAGATAACTCATTTTATGTAAGAACGTGTAACAAGAATCCAAAGAAAACGAAGTGGTGGTATCACGGTAAGTATTTAACTAGGACCAGGAATTTTGTTTACTTTTTCTTTTTTCAGGCTGAAAGCAATTAAAATGTAGGGAAGTAGGATAATGCATTCAAAGCCTTAAACTCTCCTTTTAAATCTCAAAAGTTATTAAAATCCTGTTTCTAAGATATTCTGCTGCGATTTTTTTTTGTTACATTTCAGTTAATTCCTAATGGAAATTTAACAGCATAGATGTATAGGTTTTAAATTTTAGGATTGGATTTGAAAGAAAGTTCTTGTAAACTGTGTTTAGTTCATGACAAGTCTTAAGTTTTGTGTTGGGGAAGGTACATAATGAAACTAGGTTTAGTTCTCAGGCCAGGTTGGTTTTTGTTGGGTTTTTTTTGTTTGTTTGTTGTTAATGCTTTAAGAGCTTTTATGGCAATTGAATGGTGCTTGTATGTTTTTAAACAGCTATGTGATTTAATAATTTCCACTGCTAATCAGAGTTCCAGGGTGGGACAGTTGGCTGACTTAAAGAGGCTCTTAGGAGCTAATAGTCAATAATATAGTAATAAGATTCTACATGTACATGATAAAAAAAACAATACTAAAATTGCTATGTATAGTGTTATAATGTCTGCAGTGCTAGTATTGTGTTGGTTTGGTTTGTGGGTTTTTTGGCATTTGTTTTGTTGTTGTGCTATTTTTTGTATTGGCTTTGGTAGTTTGTTTTTTTTTTTTTTTTTTTTTTGTTTTTTTTTATTTATAATTTTTCCATGTGTTCTGTCTTTATACTCTTTCTTCTGTCCCAAAATTTCTTGTCCTCTTCCCAGAGCTGGGATTAGTTGTATGTGCTTGTCTTATCCATTCTGTTGATGAAGAAAGAAAGGAAGAGGGAATTGAGATGGGCCATGCTTGTTGGCCAACACTTTCTTTGCTTTCCATAGGGAAATACTGTACAGATGAGGTTATCGGGAGTCCATGTATTTTGGGAAGGGATGTGTTAAGGCAGGTAATGCTGTATGCTAGGATGGTGCAGGAGGTGTTGATCCCATCACTACCTTTCACTGAAGGCTCCATCATATGACATCCTCTTATTTTTTCGCTGCCTCCCCACCCCAGGACATGTTTTGTCCGCTGTCTGAAATGAGACCAGGTATTTTGAGACAGTGGGACTTAATGACTGCAGGGGCAAACACCGAAGCCTTCACCCTTAAACTCTTAAAAGCCTATGGATGCCTTAACAAGAGAAACTTGAGAGTTTCATAATGCTTGCTGTGACCCTTGGGGTTTTGATACATGGTAATGTAAGAGAATGAAACTCAGTTTCTCAGAATACTCTTAATAGTATCTCTAAAACAAGGTGACTTCAATTACAGTTAGAGGAGTGTGTATGTCATGGGATTAAGAGGTATTTAAGAAAGTCAGAACTATATACCATGTGATTGTACATTATATTGTTTTTAAAATTGACTCCAAGACTAATAATCCTGTTGCCCACAAGGCTGCGTTTCTCATTCTTTACCACATTATTCAGTAGTCACTTTCTCTTTTCTGATTTTTTGGTTTTTTTTTTTCCACTCCTGTAATGTGTTTGGTGCTTCTCAATTTCTAGTTTTGCCTCCTCTTCATTGGCAATTTTGGGAGAATTTTTATTAACTAGTTTTATTTTCACTTACTAGTTATTTTGAAAGAGAAACAAGTAAAGTTTCATTTATTTGCTTTACTTTGTGATTAAAATATGTCTTTATTTTGTACTAGACTTGTTTTGATTCAGGATTGAAGGCTATCAAGGAGAACAGTCTGCAGATCCTACTATGATTTCTTATTCATAACAGTCAATTTGAGTTAAACAAGTAAAACGCCAAAAGAGTACGGAAAACAAATGTGGGTTATCTGACTCTGAAAGCTGCTATATTATTGTGGCTCAAAGCCATTAGGCTGCTTATAGTCCATAGAATATGTCACTTAATTACTTTGAAGTAACTACAGTGGCTGTTTTCTGGAAGTCAGAAAACCCTACC
>JANHGB010027850.1:0-32398 GCA_026283785.1 Coracopsis vasa | reverse complement strand
GGACACCTTCCACTAGAGCAGCTTGCTCCAAGCCCCTGTGTCCAACCTGGCCTTGAGCACTGCCAGGGATGGGGCAGGCGCTGGGTGGTGGTGCTGGAGCTCACTCCGCATTGCTGCTCTGGGGATGTGCTGTGTTCTTGTAGCAGCCCCCAGCATCACAACACAGCCCAGCCTCACATTCCTGCCTGGCGCGCAGCACCCTCGCCTCCCGCCTCCTCCTCACATATTGCTTCTGGGAATTCTTTCTAAAATTGTTTTTCATTTTCCTTGTCTAATTATACCGAATGGTGAGAGATTTATTCCCCGGTGGAGATGATGTCTTTTGAACCCAGTCCAGTCCTTTCAGCCTCGGCATTCCTGTCATTTTGGATCATTCAGAAAATAAATTAACTTGAAGGACTTCAGTCCTGGCCCCGCGCTGCCACAGGGCGATGGTTGGGCACCAGCTCCCGTCCTGCCCAACCTTCTCACACAGTGCTGGGACCTGCTGCAAGCTGCAGATCTGCTTTAGCATTTTAATTCATCTCCAGCTCCTCGGAGGTCACTTTTTCCTGTATTGGTTTTGGCTCTGCGCTCATTACCTCTGTAGCTGAGTGTTTCCAGCAAAGCTTCGAAACCCTCTTTGATGGAGATGGGGACCAGTGGTTTGTGCTTAGGATGCAGCATCTGCAACATCAGGCAGGGCCCAGGGACCAACCAGGCTGGTTACTGATAGTGTCAGCAGGACCCTTCTCTGGGGGCATTGGCTGCAAATTGGTACCACTGGGATAGGTGCATTATTAGAGGCGGTGGAAGAATCTTCACCCAGAGCATCTTTGCCTACAGATGGTGGATCTTCGGCAGTTTCCTCTTTGCATTTGAGAGCCCGTGGGCGAGATGTCGGAGCGCTCATCACGTCTGCTCTGTAGTGCTTCTCAGGGTTTGGCCAACGTCTGTCTCTTCAGCTTGTTTCCTCACCGCCTTTTCCATGCTGATCCTCCTACCCTCCCGGTCCCGCAGACATGTGTTTCCTTGGGCTTTCCAGAGGAAGATGGTTATTGAAGATGAAACAGAGTTCTGTAGTGAAGAGCTTTTACATAATGTCCTGCAGTGCAAGGTGAGTCCCTTCCTTTAGAGGTGAACTGAAAGTTTGGGGAAGTAAGTGAAATACTGAAAAGGATTGAGTAGTTTACTTAAGTGATTGGCAAGAGCTCAGAATGTCCTCTTTCACCTTGATGCCATTGGTATGACCTAGCATCCTGGCTGTTACTGTCTGTTCAGCAACCTGGTTTGCACCTCAGCCTTCAAATTGATGAATGAAAGGAGTCTCCTTTTCTTAGTCAGACTGAAAGGCTGAAGACTTGAATAAGCTAAGGAAATAAACTCCCTTTTCTTCTCTTGTATGTTCCATCTTCTCTCCTAGATTTTTATCATGCCCTTCTAAATTGCAGTGGAGGGTGTGTGTATATGTACAAGAGAAATACCTTAGGCTGGGGCTGCTTTTGAGGTGGCTAACCACATTATCAGGCTCTGGAGCTATCAGTACAGAATTCTTCAGTGTCACTAAATTTGCTTAAGAACTGAGGTGGCTTAGAAGAAGAGTGAGTATCATCATGTGATAGAAAAAAACATTCTGTATTGGTGAACCAAACCCTGCGTGGAGTTTGCTTTTTAAGGAGAGAAGCATGAGGGTAGCAAATGTTCATGCCTACCTATCCTTCAAGCCTGTGTCAAGTCCAGCTCAATTTTGTTTCTGTCTGCAGAGTGTATTTGATGAGCTGGATGGAGAAGAAATGCGTCGAGCCCGAACAAGGTCTAACCCATATGAGATGATCCGTGGAGTTTTCTTCCTGAACAGGTTTGCAAAACTTCTAGTAGCATAGTCCCTTTCCTGTTTATGCCCACTTTCAGCCATGGGAGTCAAGGTTGAAACTCAATAGGTCCTTATGTATGTGATCACAGGGCTGCAATGAAGATGGCAAATATGGACCATGTCTTTGACTACATGTTTACGAACCCGAAGGACTTCCACGGGGTGAGGGCCTTTATTTAACTTTCAAATAGCAATGCTTTCTCAGAATGGGGAAGGTGGGGAGAAAAGAGAATCCTTAGGATACTAGCTGTGAAAACAGGTGCTTGAAAGACACTTCTCTGACTGAGTAGTGTAGTTCATGATGTATCTGGGCCAGTAGAATTTCATCACTTTCCTTTGCAGAGGCCTTTGATAAAGGAGCGAGATGCAGAGCTGCTCTACTTTGCTGATGTGTGTGCTGGTCCTGGAGGCTTCTCAGAGTATGTCCTGTGGAGGCGGAAGTGGCATGCGAAAGGATTTGGCATGACCTTGAAAGGACCAAATGATTTTAAACTAGAGGACTTCTATTCTGCTTCCAGTGAGCTCTTTGAACCTTATTATGGTATGTAGTGCATGTGTGAGTGTTACCTGATGGTTTTTGCTTATGCTGCAGCCTCTATATCAGGGGTGGGGCTGGGTATTGGGATCTAAGAGAAGCCTGTTTATAGGGAACTGTTTTGCAAGTAGGATAGGGCTGTCATCTGAGAGAGTTTGGGATTGGTGAGCTTGCATATCAAGTCACATTTCTGCACTTCTTTCAAGTCTGCTCTGGGAATATGTGTCCTGTTATCATAGTTGGTGCTTGAGTGCTTTGCTTATCTGAACATTGTAAAGTGCTTTAAGATTACTTGACAATATTTTTCCCAATTCACTGATGTCAGCCTGGAACACAGTGAGATGACTTACCATAGCGTCATAGAATGGTTTGGGTTGAAAGGGACCTTAAAGATCATCTAATTCCAACCCCTTCCCATTGGCAGGGACACTCGCATTAGGCCAGGTGGCTCAAAGCCCCATCCAACCTAGCCTTGAACACTGCCAAGGATGTGACAGCCACAGCTTCTCTGGGTAATCTGTGCCAGGGCTTAACATCCTCATAGTAAAGAGTTTCTTCCTAGTGTCTAATCTATATCTCTCTTTCAGTTTAACACATTTGCCTCTCATCCTGTCACTGCACTTCCTGATGAAGAGTCCCTCCCTTTCCTGTAGACCTCCTTAAAAAATTACTGGAAGGCTCCTGTAAGGTCTCCCCAGAGCCTTCCTGTCTAGGATAAGCCACCTGAAATCTCTCAGCTTGTCCTCACAGGGGAGGTGCTCCAGTGTCTAGACTTGCCCAAAGGTCTATTAGCAGCACCAGAGATGGAAATCTTGCCTTACTGGCAGTATGCTTCTATATCGGACCTCCCTTGGTCTGCTTTGGTAATTGATTGTGGGCTCATAGTAAAAATAAATGAAACAGATTTGGGCTAGAGGCTGCATCTGAATCACTGTGACTAAGTGAACTTCTCAGTCTGAAGAGGTTTAAGCTAACATGTTTTACTTTGAAACAGACTAAGCAGGCGTACACAGATGATTGCTGCATCTCACCTTGTGGATGGTAACTTGTTAAGTGTGGTCATATGTTTGAGCCCTCTTTCTGCATAGCTTCTAGGAAGAAGAAGGGAAACACAAGGATTGCTAATGTTCCTGCTTCTTACTTCACACTGTATAAAGGAAATCCGAGTGTGAATGTCTTGTAGAGAAGAGGGTTTGCTTTTCCATTATTGTGCTTCCCTCTTGCTTCCCTCAACCACTGACTCTTTTTGACTGCCACTTTTGACACCTGGCCATGAACTTTCAGAGAATGGTTAGCACTTCAGGATTAGATCCGTTCAAGTGAAGGTTCATGGCAAGGGCAGCAAGGCAGATAAACACTTTGTTCTAACATTTGCAGCATTTGGGTCTTCATAACTCACCGCAAACTGGTGTTCTTATGGAGAGAAGGAGATGCCTGGAGAAATGAATAGCCCAATGACTTTGATGCATTTTCTTGATCTGTCTGTTACACTGTGAAGTCTAGTGAGATGTGCACAAACTGTCTTATAGTGATGGGAAGGAAGTAGACTGCTGTGATACTTGTGAAGAATGGTCTCATATCCTAGTGTCACTTCACTTACTGACAGGATGATTGATGAGGAATTTAGTTATCAGAGCATTATCATGCATCCTGAACTCCGCAGCTTTCTAATCTTCCAGTTCAGTTAGTAAAACTGTAGTTGCAGAAGATGTATAGGGACTAATACCAAATAGAAGTTCAAGCTTCTTCAGAGTTATCATTCTTGAGCTCTAGACTATACCTTAGACTAGCATTCTAAAACACCAAGCTGGAGGACAATGTATCTCTTTTTAGAAAGAGCCATATGGGAAAACTGCAAACACTCATGCACAAACCTTATTTCCTTTTATAAACTTGTTCAGAGGGTTATTTTGGCATTGCTTTTTCTAAATTCAGGATTACATTGTGTTTGGAAATAGAGTATTGTGTTTCTTTGGAACGATTTGAATACTTAGCAGAAGGTTGCTAATACATGATGTAAATAATTTGCCTTGTCTGTGAAAACCTGTTATTAACAGGTGAGCTGTGCAGTGAGGTTGGACCTTACATTTTTTTTAGTAGGTTCCACTATGTGTCGTTCCTACTTGGATGTGAATATTATGTTGTTGTGTCATCAGTTCTCATCTCGGGGAAGGGCAACGAATGATTTGTCTTTCCCTGAGGCTAATGTACAACTCATCAGTTGAGCATGGCTGTTATATGGCTTTGTCTAGCCCTGACCACACAATCTGGATAATTTTCCTAAATTAACTGGCATCTTTGGTGGTGAACAAGGGAATGTATTAATGCTTATTCACCTCTCAAGGTCTGGGTAATTGCTGACTAAATGTTAATTGAATACAATAGATCACCTGCACATACTGATCTTTTGTCAGAACTTGCAAACATGTTAATAGTTGTCTCCTCTTTTTCCCTTAGGAGAGGGAGGGATTGATGGAGATGGAGACATCACTCGCCCAGAGAACATTACGGCTTTCCGGAATTTTGTTTTGGACAATACTGATCAAAAGGGAGTGCATTTCTTAATGGCTGATGGGGTTGGTCCATTTCTTTTTCTTCTTCCTCTAATGACCAAAAATGTTACCTCAGTCTGCATATAGTAGGATATTTGACATGTGTCCATAGTTACAATGTGAAATTCTTCAAGGCATGTTATTAAAATTCCCAGTGGCAGTGGTTTTTTCTTGAAACAGAAATTATCATGATTCTGTGATTTAGCTGCACAGGATCCTTTGCTTGACTGACAGATGTGTGGATATACTAATCACATGCTATGTGCTTTGCAGGGTTTCTCAGTGGAGGGTCAGGAGAATCTGCAAGAAATTCTGAGCAAACAGCTCATGCTTTGCCAGTTCCTTACAGCACTGTCCATTGTCCGGACAGGTATGTTTTATCCATTCATCTTCTTCTTCCTTCTCAAAGGTGTAGGTGGAATTGTGGAAGGATATTAACATGCTATGAAGTCTGCTCTGCAGTGAGACTTAGTTGCACAGAATTGAATGTGTACGTACACATGCTGAGATGGTTGTCACGAAGGAAAGAGAACTGGGACAAATATCTCTGTCTATCTTGCTTTAATCACAAGCATGAGGTAAAATGCATTAATTTAAGGCTCTTACAATATGTTATGTAGAAGACTTGGGCTAAGGTAACTAGTGTGATAACTGGACAGTATATCTGAGTTTTATGGCACTAGCTGGACCAACTGCTTCCTGAATACTCTAGTAGTACTCTCTGGTTGGAACAAAGAGTAGTGTTTATCCAGTTCATCCTTGCCTCTAGCTTGTGGTTTTTCTCCTTTAAATATGCCATCTCTGTGATCAGAACAAGATGATGTCTCATATTGTCTTAGCTATACCTTATTGTTGCCAAATGATGGACGTGACAGCTCCATCTGGTTTTGATGATTCCCTTCTGTTGAATTTAGTTAGCCTTTGGCACTGGTACAGAAGATAAAAACGCTCATTAAGTTATCATTTATCTTGTACCCTATGTTTAGAAGTACCTAAGGCAGTCTACTTGGCAGTAGTCTCAAATGTGATGTGGGAAAAGGAGCAACCTTCTTTAAGTGTTTCCTGTCTGGGTAGATAACAGCTCTGTAAGACTGCTTTTTCCTTGGTGAAATTGTGAATCTTGTCTGAAGGCAAGGGGCAACATAGACTCTTTTCTTTCTAGATGGCGAGTTATTCTGTTTAGAAAACATCTGTTAGTTTTCTTCTCCAGCCTGAGGTTTCTTGTTGCACATATTAGAGCTCAGGTTCCATTGAGACTTTTGCACAGCATACTGCCATGCTATAGGGCACAGTTTGGGCCTGGAAGGAGAAGATGGGGGCATGGAGAGAAGATTTCCTCATGAGAGAGCATGCATACTGATTTGATCCTGGTCAGGGAAATGCTTTTCGCTTTGCTGCAGAAATATGGGAAAGATGGTTCATGGAGCCCCACTGGCCCACTTCAGGAGTGCGGTTTAGTTGCTGTTTAGTTGTACAAAAACAGTCTTACCAGTTCTGCAGAAGACAAGCTTATTGAGGTGCCTGATATCTCCTTGTTCCCTTATTATCTGCTGGTATCAGTGTGCTTCTTCTGGTTTGTTTTTTTTCCCAGGAGGACATTTTGTCTGCAAAACCTTTGACCTCTTCACTCCATTCAGTGTGGGACTTATTTATCTGCTGTATTGCTGCTTTGAGCGAGTGTGCATCTTTAAACCTGTGACAAGCCGCCCTGCCAACTCGGAGAGGTGAGATTCTTGAGCATGAGGGACTATTAAAGAAACCCTGTCCTCTAAATACAGTGGTAGATGGATTTGGGTAAGTCTAGTGGAAGCTCTGTGAGCTGCCTCAGTTGGCAGCTGTCTTGGAGGAGGAAGTATTTCACATGCTTAGCAAATTATGATGTTTGACAAGGTAAAGAAGATACTGGCCAAATTACCTTTCTGGGGAGAAAGCAGTTGAACTGTTTCGCGTGAAACAACTGTGGTTCCAGTCAAGCTAGCACATATTATATGTATTATCATTGTACCTATCAAGTTCAGCAGAATTGGTTTACTACTTGAGGGAGATCTGTGAGGCTTTTCAATAGGGCTGAGTTTCCCAATCTTTCTAGAGCGTAGGAAATGTATAATGACTTTGGGATAGGTGAGATTGCACCTTCCTAGGGATACCCAGGAGGAAAAAATTCCTGTGATTTGGGAAACTGTCCTGATAATGGGAGTGTGGCTAGAAAGTTGGTTGTGTGGAAGATGTGAACCCATGTGATCTCTCTGCCTTGCTCTACAGGTACATGATATGCAAAGGCTTAAAGCTGGGAATTGATGATGTGCGGGACTATCTCTTCATGGTGAACATTAGACTCAACCAGCTGCGTAACTCGGATGTAGATGTGAACCTTGTCGTCCCACTGAATGTGATCAAAGGCGACCAGGATTTCTACGATTACATTGTCCAGTCCAATGAAAAGTGAGTGCCTGTGGGCAATGAGAGCTGCTGCCTGTAGGCAGGTTAATCAATACAGCTTTCAGATGTAGCGTCTTGCACTCATGGAGGTACTTGTTGATGATGCTACACTGCTCTGCTTTTGCCTCCTAGGAGGCTTAGCAGAGCAGAGGTACCTCATGCAGAGAATAATGCTATATACTGTTAGTGACTCGCCCCTGAGTACTGTCTAGCAAAGAAAGGAGGCTACTGCCTAGCTCTTCCCAGTGGCCTTCCTGACATTTTGAATCATGTTGGCAATGATCCATCACTGTTCTAAGGATCAGACTGTTTTCCTCCTGTTGTCCCAACACTCTTCCTTGTTTTGAACAGTAGAACAATCTTGGTGGCAGTTAACTTGCTTCCTGATTGAAACTTGTTCTCTCTTTCAGCCACTGCAAAGTTCAGATAAAGGCATTAGCGAAAATTCGTGCCTTTGTTCAAGACACGTGAGTATTCCTCTGGCTTTTAGTGAAGACTGAATTAACCTGCTATAAATGAATTGCTTTGCCCTTCTTTAATGTGTTCTTGATTTGAGCTGGTACTTGACTTGGCCTTTGGAGCCAGGGAAGTGAAGAGTGCTTTTGGGTAGCTCAGTTTGAGTTATTTGCGGAAACATGTGGGTGGCTGGAGGAGTCCTGAAAATTGATGGTCTATTATCACCTTCGTTGAGAAGGCTTCCAAGCATTGCATGATTTTCTAATTACCATAAGTGCGTCTGCTTTTCAGCAGGAATGTAAGCAGAGAAGTAACTTCCAGCTGGTATGTTTAATTCTACAGTAACCATCTGGGTGTGGTTCATAGCTCTTCATTTTCCAGGGGCAATTCAAAGCATCCAAGTTACATACCTAGAATTACCTGAAACTGATGATGGGAATTCCTTGCATAAAACTAAAGCCATTGCAATGCATAGCTGTTTCCCTGGCATGACTTTCCTGTTCAGGTGTCATTTAGAGACAATATGTCGTAGAAAGTTGAGTGAGTCTGGTAGCCAGGAGTCAATCCTAACATTGAAACGGTTTTATTTCTGTGGCTTTCAGCAGGCCAACAGTGAGTTGTGCTGTGTACCCAGCTTTGGGAGATTAGCACAAGTTCATACTCATGAATAACTTGTGAAAATCTTGATGCCCAGTGGTACTTCCATCAGATGGAGTGATAGCTGCTGATAAGTAGTGCAAGCCATGAAACAAAACTGAACATAGGGATTGGAGACAGGTGAAGGGTGGGAAAAGAAGATAGCATTCTCTTTTGTGTAACCAGTTGAGGAACAGTGCATGTTTGTCATTCCCAAGCCAAACACTGAGAGATGCATGTCTTATAGGGCTGGGATATGTAATGCTGCAAGAGCAGGGAAGTTTCATCATCTTAATAGTCTGCTGCCTTTCTCTAGGACGCTGATGGAGCCACGGCAGGCTGAAATCCGAAAGGAGTGTCTCCAGCTATGGGGGGTAAGCAAGCTGCCAAGCAGGGAGGTCGTGAAGGTGTCTTGCTGTGGTGAAACAAGAATGGAGCTGCAGTACAGATAGGACTTTATAGCCAGAGGTTTAGTATGTTGTCTTGTGGGAAAGTCAGAGACCATTTCAAGCTGTTTATGTAAGCAAACAGGATGTTTCTGATTCATTATGTGTATGGCTTAACTGAGGAGGCTTCTTCGCTGCAGTTCAGAATATTTCATCGCACACAGAGTGAACTCAGCAGCTAATTCCCAAGCAGCAGAGCTCTTCGAAAGATTTTGTTGAGGAGTCTGCAGTTTCCTGAGCTTTTGATTGCAGTGGGGCCATAGATCTGGCAGGCAGTTTCACAGGCTAATTGTGTGACTTCAGTGAAACAGTATTTCACCAAAACACACATAAAATCAAAGATTTAGTCTGAAACTTTCTGAATTTGCCTGTTGTTTCCCAAGAGATCTGGTATGCCTACATTAAATTTGCAAAACACATGAGACCTTTTATTTGACAGATTACCTCCTTAGCAACTGGAATTCCAAGAAAAGGGATTCAGGGGCAGGATGTTCTGTCATATATTGGAACCAGAAGGATTCTTATGAATGTGTCGAAACCCCAATACTTATCAATTATTTGGATTTGTTTTTAGATTCCTGATCAGGCTCGTGTTGCACCTTCATCTTCGGATCCAAAGTCCAAGTTCTTTGAGCTGATCCAGGTGAGAATTTACCTGGAAGCTTGTTCCAAGTCCTTTCATACAAACAGAACTTTCCCCATAGGAATGAACAGATGAAGAAGCTAGTTCTATGGATCATTGTTCTATGTAGAAGTTGCATTTACCTACTTGTTGATGTGTTGTGTCTAATCTGCCTTTTCCATACTTTGCTTTTTAGGGAATGGACATTGATACCTTCAGCTACAAACCAACACCTCTGAATTCCAGTACTCTGGAGAAAATTCGCCAAGTGTTAGATTACCGGTGTATGGTGTCTGGAAGTGAGCAGAAGTTCCTCTTGGGGCTAGGGGTAAGTGCTGAGAACAGTCTGGGAGTTCCGCTGGTTCATTTCAGTGCTGCTATTCTGCCTTGCAGTTTCAAGCCCATCCTTTCCTGTCCTTAAAGGCCAGAAAGGATCCCCATCAGCAGTCCCTCAGACGAGTTATTTTATGCTTCTTTTTCATGACTCCACTGCTTTTCACACTAATTAACCCTGCTTTTGTAATTGCAGGCTACACAGAGACCTGTACACTTTCTAGTGTCTCTAATTATCTTCACTGTCCTTTTGAAGGTGTTCTATTTCTGGTTCTTTCTGTGGGTATGAAAAGTCACTGGCAGATTAGAATGAGTGTTTTTGTTCCTTTGCTTTAGAGATTAAGGTTCTTCCTTGAAAATTCTGACAAAGGAACTGCTTATGACAGCCTAGGACAAAAAGATTCTCTGAGGGCTGCTCTGCAGTTAGTCAGGGATCTCTCTTTCACCCCTGCCCTCATGAAGCTTTGACTGAATCTGACATTGGCTTCTACACACAGAAATCACAGATATACACTTGGGATGGTCGCCAGTCAGATCGCTGGACAAAGCTGGATTTGAAAACAGAGCTGCCACGAGATACCCTTCTCTCTGTGGAGATTGTGCATGAGCTGAAAGGAGAGGTAGGAGGCTGTTCTCTCCTTTACCAAACGGCTGCAAACACAATGAGCAGTTTCACCTGTTCTCTGTAACATATCACAGAATAAATGTTCCATCTGTGCCAGGTGCAAGGTTTTTTTTGTATATGACCTTTAGAGAAACTCTTTCGGATTAAGTTCCTTCTTTCTGTCCAGTGCTAGAGATACAAACTCTTAACACTTTGGACCTGACATGCTACTGTTGTTGTACATGCAGTAGCAGATGACATTGCCAACGTGATGTAATGTGTTTATGGCTCTTTGAGTACATAATTGCTCAGTAGTGGTTGCAGTCTTTGCCTTGGGGAAAAGATTCTCATGGTGTATTCACAGCGTAGGTCATTGCTGCCTGGGAGTTTGCCTGTCCTCCGGCATCTCAGATGAGGATTCTGCAGTGCACACTTGCTGTGGTACCTGATGAGGAACAGAGAGCTGGTGATGGCATCTGTGGTCCTGCCCTCTCTCCCTCCTCTGAGACAGAACTGTGGAGTTGGGTTACAGCAGTTCTTGGAGGATGGTGTGTTACTATACAATGGGTAGCAGGGAATTGTGTGCTTCTAGTATTGAGGAAAGGTGTTTTCTTGCTAGAAGAGAATGATGGCCTGTCAAAAAAATAGGCTATAAGTCAAAACTAAAATAGCAAAAGTCTGATCAGTAAATTTCTGTATTGCCCTCCACAGGGGAAAGCCCAGAGAAAAATCAGTGCCATCCACATCCTTGATGTCTTGGTGCTGAATGGCAGCGATGTTCGAAAGCAGCATTTCAACCAGAGGTACGTAGGATCTGGGAGAAGCTTCTTGTATGTGAGTAGGAGTAACTGAGAAACACCATTCACAGTAGAAGGAGAATGCTGAGTACAGGGAGGCAAGTGCATTCAGCTGAAACACTGCTATAAAGATGAATTGTGAATGAACTCACTCTGAAGTTGAAGTATTTATAGCCTTTTCCAGCTGTACCTTCTCTGTGTATGAGGGCAGGTCTTGCTCCTTTCTTAGTCTGGGGTGAGTCAGGCTCAGTCTGGGTAAACTGAGCATCCTGGGAATATGAACAAGCATAGCTGACAACTGGCTGAGGGAGAAGGAACAAGTCTCTGTTTCTTTCCTTGGGGACATGCTGTCTCTACTAGTCCTACTTTCCTGCTGATACACCAATGTGTTCAGCAGCATGTGGGCTTGCAGAGGGAGCTATAGAGACCCATTCTGAATGGATAATAGGCAGTATCACTTGGCACTGAGCTTGGGAGGACAGGGTGAAAAAAGTTGCTCAGTACCTGTTAGGCTAGCAGTGGAGCATGTACTGAAGTGTCTAGTCAGTTACTCTGCTGAAACTGTTAGCTAGCTGCTGTGCCAAAGATCTTGCTAGATTTCTGGATTTTCCTTCTGTTTTCATTCAGGATTCAGCTGGCAGAGAAGTTTGTCAAAGCTGTGTCTAAACCTAGCCGGCCAGATATGAACCCCATCCGGTGAGTTGAGGACTCCTTTCCTCATCCTGGTGTGCTTTGGTTTTGGTGTGCTGGAGGATGAAGATAAGGAACTGAAGGAGAGTTAAATTTCAAGCTGAAATTCACAATTCTGTTACGTTCAGTGGAAAGAGGATGAAAGCCCTTAAAATATCTAAGATAAAGGTTGATAGTGGAGATGTTGTGCCCTCCTTTCACATATCAGATAGTCTTGTTTTCATCATAGGTGGATTGGCTAGTGCTGATTTCAAGTATGTGCTGTAGTAGGTCTATCACCCAGTTAGCTTAATCATTGCAAAGACTTCTATATCCTTGTCTGCCCTGAAGGGTCAGCAGCAGTACAGAAATACTGACTGCTAGTAGATAAATGAAGTGCTGACCAGTATTTACAATCTCCAAATGCCTAGCCTGAGGAGAAGGCTTTCCTTGCAATCCCATGAAAGTTCCTAACAAAGAGCTTCAGCTTTGGTTGCTTCCTGGCCTTCCATTTCATTAATTCTGCTACAGTGGAGCATAAGAGCATCATTGTGCTGGGTATCAGATAGTTACTGTGAATAAAACAGCTTCTATTTCAGAAGCTAGAAATGCTGTGATACTGTGAGAGAAGCTGGAGGAAGGGAAAGAGGATGTTCTCCTTGGTGGCTTAATGAATGATAATGAGTGGAATCTCAGTGAAACTCAAGACAGACAGTTGCAGTAACAGGAGAAGCTCAAAATGTTGGGGAGGTCTGAAGGTGAAGTGAGAAGGAGAGCTGTAGAAATGGATTGTAGAGGGATGCTTTCCTGCTCAAACTGTACTTTTTGAAGCCTGATGCTTGTAGCAGCATGTAGGAAATAGGTGGTTGGGGTGTCAGATCAGAGGCAGTGGTTTTGAAGCTTTTTGATTATCTTTTTGTGTCTCACAACAACAAAACCCAAAGCAGTTTGACATAGTAAGAGTGATGGCTCCAAATAATCTTTACTGATTTTTTTTTTTTTTTTTTTCTATTTTACAAAAAGCTGGTTTTACCTCAGGGTAAAACACGAGTTTGTGGCATCCCTGAGGATGTTGATGGTGAGGATCAGGCAGTTCCGTTTTACTGTGAGGGTAGCATGCTGAGGCCAGAACCTGCCTGGGGCTGACCTTGGTGAATTTGCCTTGTGGGAAAACAAAAGCACCTGACTTTTGTTGTCATTCCTCTTCTGTATACCCAGCCTGAGGTAAAAATGCAGCGAGGAGGCTCATATGCTGCTTACGAGCATGCACTGCATGCACATGTCAGGTTTTCTCAAGCAGGAGAAGTAAGGCACTGGATTGATGAGAAGGGCGGACCTCAGTCATGCCTGACCACCTCATGCTGTACAACGTGAACTGTTCGGCAGCTCCCTGTAGCTGGGACAGAAAAAGAGGACAGTTGAAATATTTTTAAATCACATTATTTGTCTTTTCTCCCCAGAGTGAAGGAAGTTTACAGATTGGAGGAAATAGAGAAGATTTTTGTGAGGTAAGTGAGCAGCACAAGTGAGACACTTTAGGGCCCATTGAGGTTATCAGCCACCAGTGCACAGGAGTGTGAGGGATGTGTTGATCTGTGCTTGAGGAGTCCTGGAGAAAGAGCTGTTAAAGCTCATGCAGCCGGTGGCTCAGAGCATCATCCTCCTGAGTTCTAATGCTGTAAATGTGGCCAATGGCTTTACAACAGTACGAGTATGAATGGCACTTGAGTTTGTGTGCAGAAGTATCCGTGGCTTGAAAGATGAAGAGTTCATACCTGAAATGGGAATGCCTTTTGGATTGAGTATGGTAGATGGTCATGGATCCTTCACTGCAGCACTTAATTTGTTACATGATCTAGACAGCTCTGGCTGGTTTCTCTAGCCATGTTGGGGGAGGCAAGAAACCGAATTCTCCAGGATGTGGTGATTTTGCCCTGTTAGGTGCAGTGCTGCCAGTTTTCACTGTGACCCTCTGGAGAGGGCATGCAGGTTGCATGTTGGGTGCAAGAGGATAGTAAAGGTAGAAACAAGGAATTTCTATCACTGCGTTCTCTCAACATTTAGGTTAGAGATGAAAGTCATCAAGAGTTCAAGGGGAATACCCCGGCTGTCCTACACTGGCCGAGATGACCGGCACTTTGTGCCCACAGGACTCTACATCGTACGGACTGTGAATGGTAGGAAGAGAGTGTTTCTGGTCTTATTTAACTTTTATTTGTATCTTCAAGTAAAAAGTATTGACCAGGCTTGCTCCTGTTGTAACTGGGTAAAAAAAATTAATGGGAGTGTTCCAGTGGCTAGAGATTAACTGCATGTAATGAGGGTAGCTTGGATTTGAATAAGAAGCTGTGGCTGCCCCATCCCTGGCAGTGTTCAAGGCCAGGTTGGACAGGGCTTGGAGCAACCTGGTCTAGTGGAAGGTGTCCCTGCCCATAGCAGGGGGTTGGAACTGAATGACCTTTTAAGGTCCCTTCCAACCCAAGCCATTCTATGATTCTATGATAAAGTTTTGGGTATTTGTATGGTAGGTTTTTCTGTTGCGTGTCAATTAGCTATTGTTTGGGTGATTTAATTTCTTTACATGACTGATGACTTTCTTTTTTAATGAGATCATAATGTTTTCATCAAGAAGATATTTTCCAGAGTAGTACTTTATGGAAATACCCTATTTGGAATGTCAATTTTACATGCAGGGAGAAGGGAGTTTTCTTAGTGAACAGAGAACAGCTTGGAAAGCAGGTCTTCTTGGGGGAGGGAAGGAGAAAGGAGTAAGAAAAAAATCACAGTTATTCTTACAGATTCCTCCTCCCTGCTTGCACTGTATGGGTATTGATACTGTCCTTCCCTCCCATCTTGCCATTTTCTGTCTGATCCCTGTGACTATTCTGCAAGATCCCTGGACAATGGCATACAGCAAAAACTCCAAGAAGAAATTCTTCTTCAACAAGATAACCAAGAACACAACATACAACCTCCCTTCTGAATCCATCGCACCCTTTCAGTGAGTACAAGCCAGAGCTGTGGCTATGGAAGAACAGATGTGTGTGTGTGTGTGTGTGTGTCTGGGTATTTGGAAGGGAGCTCTGCTCTGTTCTTGTAGTCATTTGCAGTGCAGGCGCAGCTTTAGACACCAGCAGGGTGTGCTGCAGGAGCTGGCACCTTCTCATACTTTTAGATGATTCTTGATCTGGATTCGTGGGGTTTGCAATTAATTGCTATGAATAACACACATCTCAACTTTGCTCCCCTGTCTGCTGCAGAGTGCAGGTTACTGAACCTCCCTGCACACAGGGAAATGGAAATTGAGCCCAGTAACTGTAATTTGCTGCATGTCTGTATTTTAAGATGCTTGGTTGGAAGTTGATAATATAAGAGCAAATCCCACTTCATTTAGCCCAGGCTGTGCAATAAGCTGTAGGCAGCTGGGAGCTGTTTAAAGAGAGTGTGGGAGAGAAAAGCAGTAGCTCCTTGGGAAAAGATGGAGTGGCTTGTCAGTGGACAGCCATTAACATTGTGGCTGCTGAACCCCATCTGTATCTGTCGAGTACTAGGCTAAGCCCATGTCGTTAAGTACAGCAAATTCTGAGTTTGTGATATTTCAGGGCTCTTGGGTGGAGATGTTCTGCACCCCTCGTGCTCAGGTGGTCTCAAGAGATGCCCTCCACTACCTGTACCCAGGACTGTGCTTCTGAGCTTGATAGGAAACAGGGTTCCTGACATTCTCACTTTGAATCTCCTTACTTACCCTACAGCAGTGCTCTTAAGAATCCTTAAGCTTTCCTTAACCAGCTAAACTGAAGAACAGGCTTAAAAAGCACACGCAAAGGATGCTTTTTCCATCCACTTGTCAGGATGGGCTTAGTGTTCTGCCTGTGCACTCTGAAATAGGTCAGCATGAACGGCTGAGGAGGTGGAGGGAGTGCTTGTGTGGGACTCCAGAAGGGATGTGTGGTGTTGTGGTTAGTGAGTACTAATGTGTCTATAATTAGCCACTGACATGTGCTTTTGTCGCTGTGCTAGTACTGCTTTGTTAGAACAGTGGCACTAAATAAGCTATGAATATTAAGTGTCAGTAGTTGTACAAAACTAAAGGCTGCTCTGTTGTCAGTAATTAGCAGCTCTGTTTTCATTATGGCTGAGACTGTGCTGATGCAGTGAGATGTGGGCATGAGAGATGGCATTGTAGGACCAGAACTGTCAGCAGCCAAGTGGAGCTGGTTATTTCACACGAGGGGAAGAAGGGGATGATCCTAGCTGATTTTGTACAGTGTGAAGTGCTGTTCGTTTGCAAAGCTCCACAGGACAGCTGTTACTGATTCTAGTAGGTTTGTGGTGAGTGATTAGATTGCTGCTGCTGGCAGACTTTCTGAATTCTTCATTAAAGCCTCTCCATTGCCTGCAATGACAGTTTCCTCTCAAAAACTTGGAGCTGGGGGAGGAAGAAGGTTTTTCCCTAATGACATGTCTCCTTCCAGCAAATACTGAACTAAATCTTGACTGAAGCTAGAATTAACATGTTTGTTTCCATGGAAATCTCTTAGGCTTGGAAGTTGCCTTAAGGACTATAGAGTTTGTAAGGTGAATGAATGCACTGGTCTTTTTCTAAGGCAACCCTTAGGCAGAGTATCTCTGCGTGCCTCCCATTGCTAGGGCAGTTGTCTCTGTAGTGCACTTTGTGGCCAGCATAGTGTTTTCCCTCCCCTTCCCTGCCAAACTAATGCTGCTTTCCTCTCTGCCCACAGTGTCTGCCATTACAGCCGCCTCTTTTGGGAGTGGGGGGAAGGTGTCAAAGTGCACGACTCTCAGAAAAGGCAAGATCCAGAGAAGCTATCCAAGGAGGATGTCCTGTCTTTCATCCAAGCGCACTTCCCCTAACTCTGCTCCCTTGAGGGGTGAGGGGGGGCTGAGCCCGGCTTTGATTCTTCAGGGGCTGATGAGACTGGGGACGTTCCACAACTTCTATCCTGGTCT
This sequence comes from Coracopsis vasa, assembly GCA_026283785.1. Lineage (NCBI taxonomy): Eukaryota > Metazoa > Chordata > Aves > Psittaciformes > Psittacidae > Coracopsis > Coracopsis vasa. The sequence goes on along the minus strand of JANHGB010027850.1, from coordinate 15,486 downwards.
TCTCCAGAGCTGATTTCCTGGAGGTGATCAAACCAGCAGGTTGTATGCAGAAGGCACAGGACAAGGCTCTACCCTGGCAGTGTATGTGAGTATGGCCTAGGTAGTGCTTGCTGCTGGAGTACCCATGGTGACTCCTGGAGCCATGGCCGAACGCCCTTTTGTCCTGACTTACTGCATGCATGAGGCTATGGGCTGGCAGTTTTGTTTGCTCCTGTTCAAACATTCAGTGAGGTTTGTGGAGCGCTCTGTGCGTGCCAGAACTCTCCAGGCTCATGATTCCCTGGCAGTGTGGGAAGGAGCAGAGATGTCTTGGTGGCAGAGCTGGGCAACAGCACACTGAAGGGGCCCTGCATCGTTTCTGGCAGCTATCTGTCTCCTTGGCCCATCAAAGGCCTACACTACCCAGTGGAGCGTGTTAACTCATTGGTGAATGCTGGCTTTGGGATGCAAGTATGTATTCTTGTTAGTGTCTCCAACATTTTTGCTTATCAAGGCACTTGGCTGCCCACTGGCAATTCCTATGTGATGGTATCCTGTTGGACAAAGGCCAGTGCAGGTGATGAGTAGAGTTCCTGGCACAGATTGGATGTGCTCCATGCCAAGGCTTTCTCAAACCTCTAGAAGCTGCTGTGATGAGGATTTCCCCTCTCCAGGTCAGTGACTGATCCTGAGCCAGCAGCCTGGGGTTAATTTGTGAACATGTCTATGCTTCATACTTCCAAGACCCAAGGTGCTTTAGTTCTTGGTACTCTACACTATTACCCACATCTTCAGGGAAGAAAATGGATGCAGAAGGAAGACAAAGGAAGGTTGCGATGCTGGAGGTCTTTAGAGGGAGTGATGGCAATGTATGACTTAGTTAAAAAAAAACCCAGGGCTTCCGTGAAAAGAGATCTCAACTTCAGCCATGTTGGTCAATCAGAAGAAATCCTGTCCCCTGACTGTGCCCACTGAAGGGTTACCTGACTTTCCTTTTTAAATGTCAAAGCGGGCTTTGAAACTCTCCATGTCTCATTCAGCCCTGGAATGGCATCTGGGGTGAAGGCACAGAGCTGTGAACCTGTCAGCATGGTATTTGTGTGTCAACAGTGCTCCACGTGCACTTTGGAGCTGGGTTCAAAGTTGTCTTCTGCTGCATGTTTTACCTTCACTTCTGGCTTCCATGGCACTGTTGCCAAGTCTTCCACATAAATCAGGAGAGAACAGTTGACTGCTTTTGGCCAAGCAGCAAAATTGCCCTCCCTACCCCCTTTTGGTTGCTTTTTTTGTTCTTGGCTTGTTTTTAAACACAGATTGACAGTAGGGAGGAAACTGATTTAGGTGTTGAACTGTGCCTTAAAGAAAGCTATAGTTCTAGAATCTATAGCACTTGTTTAGATTCTTGTTTCTTTCTCTCCACACCCGTATGCATGATCTGAACAAGCTTTATGTAGCAAGACATGGAAGTTTTCACTTGTAGGTCCATGGGTGCCCTGTACCCCACCCAGAGAAGCCAGCACAAGGATGGTATGTTGAAGTCCTACCTCCACCCTCTAATGCTCAGCATCATGTATTAGAGGTTTTGTGCTCATTCTCGGCACGCAGTTCCTACTTCCTTCCTTGTTATCCTACAAGTAGGATGTGCTCTCTGAGCTTGGAGCACTTCCATGTCTTCAAGCAAACTGTCTTCATACAACCATGTATTAATTCTCTACCATTCAGTATAAATTAAATTAACAGCTGCAACACCAGAGAAAATGATCTGTAGGTTTGATCACTGCAGAACTGCGCCCCTGGCTGAAGGAGCAGCACAGAAGCTGGGATAGCTTGTAAGTCAATGGAAGCTGGAGGAGGCAAAGCTTGAGAGGTAAGCTTACAAATAGGTAGCCCTGAATACTGTGCAGCAGAGCTGTTCTGTTTCTTCTCGAGCTCTGGCCAAAGTGAAATGGGTCAGAGCTCTTCTTTTCACACTGGTGATTACTAGTGCCCAGACACAGGTCTACAAAGCAGCTGAGGGACTGCATGCTGTTAATGCAGCTCCTGAACGTTGGTGAAACATGTATGAAAGAAACAGTGGCCCTTACCCCCAAGGAACAAGAGGTCTGTCACAGGCAGGTTTTTTTTGGCTAAGGCAAGGCAATTCCATGAAGGATGCAGAAGAATCTGTCCCAGTGGGCAGTAAGGAACCTCTAGCTGTGGCTTCTAGGCCTGTGTGCAGCTGGCTTTTTAAACCAGCCAGTAATTTAAGTTTGGACACTTCCAACTGCCTTGAGGCTGTTCCAATACCAGAAAAGCATGCTGCTCCTTTTGCCAGGCTCCTTTCCCAGGTGTTGTGTCCTCCACTCAGGGCTTTGGTCTCCTGTGGGCTGGCAGACAGGAGGGTGACCAGGAAGTACACGAGGGTGAGTGTAGGCCTCTGAGGGTACAAAAACCCCCATTAGCCTGCAGGCCAGCTCTTACGAACAAATACTTCCTGTGTACAGAGTTGCCTCTAGCCCCTCATTTGAATTTCCTTTTTATTTTTGAAGCACTGAACCGTGATTGTGAATCCCCCTTCAAGAAGGCAAGCGTGAGCCACTATGCTACTTGCTTCCCTGCTGCAGGGTAGATATCGAGGGATTATGTTAGAAAGGGGAGGTGAGGAAGGTCTTGCTGAAGAGAATGTTGATGTACATTAATTGCACAATGTATTGTTATTAGGCTGTGTATCATTTTGTGTTGACTCCTGCTTTTGTTATCTCTGTTACCAATACAGCCCTTTTAGTTCACAACAGTACTTGTCCACTTTGCTTCCCACAGAATTCTGTCTGGCAGTGTGTTAGTGTGGAGACAGAAATGCTTTGCGCTGTTGAATTTTCAAGGCAGTCCCCTTTTAATGGTTTTCCTGACATGTCAGAGCACATTAAGGGCTACCTAATGTATCTTGCCTCACCAGAGAGTGGACTACAGGTGTCAGTTCCCAGCACTCCTATGCAGCATATGAGGCTGCTTTTCCACGCAGTGCAAACACTTGAGTAGATTCCATGCCACAATAGACCAGTAACCTACTGCTGAGATCTTGCTGACCAGGTATGTTAAATGCCTAACCCCTTCTAGGCTTACTATGGTGCAGTGTGTGTTAGCAGGGAGAATGTAGGATGAGAATAAAGCAGTGGCTGAGAGATGTTACAAAACAGGAAAAAAAAGGAAACCAGGAAGTTACAAGGTTAAATTATTTTATTTAAAGCCCTTGCAGAGGCAATTCCATCCCTGGGACTTGATAGTTCAATTTCTTCTCCAACTGTTGATTCTCACAGGCACAGAATGGCTACCAAGCTGTGATGCACTGGAGAGGTAGGCAGATCTTCTCAAAGCCCAAGTACCCACATCTCAAGCTGGATGTTGCCTGCTGACAGAGAGATACCTACCTCCCATCTGGTTTTGTGGAGGTAGGATTCCTCTGGTCCTTCAAGTCAGGGTGGAGGAGGTACCATATTATTTAGATCAGCTCTGGGAACACTTGGAGTCTTTTGGTCACAATACCAAAGTTATCCTTTGAGAGTTTAGTGTCCCTTCAGCTTATGGCTGAGTCACAGGAACAAAGGTGGCATGTATTCTGGCACGGCTGGGCGGAGCACTTGTCTGAAGCCACAGAGGTCCTCTTCAAAGTAGAGAACGTATTGCCTTCCTGCATCAGGCTGGATGGTCTACACTGCGTTTGGAGTAAGACAGCACCACCTTCAGCTCTGCTTGACCAAGTTTCCACCCACAAGCGTGCTTGATTTCTGGTTTGTCTCCTGTCCCCCGCAACTCTCAGAGAAAAAGATTCCCTGCAGTGAGGCTTGGAGAGGATGAGCAATAACAACAATCTGAAATGCTGATCCTTACCCTTGGTGGAGGCACAGTGGTGAGAGGAGGAAGAGCTCCTTGCAGGAGAGTCATTTGGTCAGCAGGGAGAATTCTTGAGTGCAATCACACTGTCCAGCAGGCATAAATAAGAGCAATCAGCAGTCCCACAGCCACAGCAAGGGCAGCATTCTTGCGGTTCTCCTTATGAAGCGCACTCAGTTCTTTCTCTGGGAAACAAACAAAAGCCTTGCCTGTGAGTGTTCTCTGTGTTGCATCTGCATCTCCTTTCAAAAATGTCTTAACAGCACAATGCTGCCTTGGCCATGGGCAACTCTTTTGTGATCAGTATGCAAAGCTGCCGATTAAAAGATGTGCTGAACAGGAACTGAACTAACAGGAACCCTTTCATTTGCTCTTACCCTGTCAACTGCAGTAGCTGTACTTGGGAATACTTCAGTGCCAGACCAGCTCCTGTTTGCAAATGGCCTTGTTCTAGGAGCCTACTTAGGACAGAATGGGTCATTAGAATAACTGATCTCTTAAAAGAACATGGAAGACAAATAGAGAGCTATTTCTGCTATCTTTTAGATGTAGCAGTCTGGTAAATGCACTGTAGCCGCCGCTGAATGTTGCAGAATCTGGGTTTCCTCTTGTCCCACAAGTGTTGAACAGGTCTGAGCCTGGACCCTTACTCTGTTGGGGGCTGCAGCTTTCCCTGGCCCTGGTTTACAAAAGGAGGAACACAGTTGCAAAGATGAAGGAAGTGGCTACCAGAAGTAGGAGTTCTACTGATCTCCGCTTCTGTTCCATTCGCTTTCTCAAAGATCAGAGTCCAGTTCTTGCTAGCTCTGTTCCACAAGACTTTGCTTGCTGGTACAGGCAAGAAGTGAGGTCTGTAGCATTACACGCTGCATGGCCAAACAGCTGTAACTATTGTGCGAGGCAAGGTTGGATGCAGACTCCAGACTGCTTTTGCTGCTGCAGGAGCTACATGGCTTACTGCCTCTATACTTTCCACCAGCAGCCTCCAGCGGGAATACCCTGGTGCTGCAGGTTTCCAAACTGGTGCCAGCATCAAAAGAGGCTTTTAGCTGTCCTTTCTGCTCCTGTTCTTCCCACAGGACAAGCCTTCTCATGCAACCACAGAGCAAACTACTTGAATCTGTAAGGTCACAGAGGGGGTGGTAAAAGCAAGCAGTCACATAACCCCAGGCAGCTTAAACAGAAGGAGCAATGCTGTTGTCAGCAATTGCTGTTTGTGGCCTAACGTGTGCAAGCTGGCATAAGCAGAGATGGCCATAGCAGTGATCTAAACAGACGTTGTGCACATGCACTGTCTGTTCTGTTCCAAGAGGAGTAGCCATCACCATTAGGTGAGGCTGCTGCCTGAGTAGCCTGACACATTGCTCTTTTCATGTGCTAGTGGTGATGGCTGACTGCTAGTAAAAGGGGTGGCAGGGATGTGAAGGGTCTTCTGCCATTTCTAGTGGTAGGTCCTTAGGGAACAGCTTTGCATCTGTTTAAAATAACTTAGTCATAGAATCATAGAATAGTTAGGGTTGGAAAGGATCATCTAATTCCAACAACCCCTCCCATGGGCAGAGGCACCACACACTAAACCATGTCACCCAAGGCTCTGTCCAGCCTGGCCTTGAACACTGCCAGGGATGGATCTTCTGGAAACAGTCCTTTAACATGAGTTAAAATTACAAATTTTCTGACCATTCCCCAGTTTTCAACTTTCCAGACCTAAAAGGATATTTGTGCTTCCTTCCTCTGTGTGAGCTCTGGTGCTTGCACTGCTGCAGAGTATTGTCAAGCAGTCAGCAGCCTGAAGATATTCAAAGCAGCATCCCTAGTAGAATGGAAATGCTGTCAAACCTGCAGTAGCTCAGAGGGACTCTCTCATTTTAACTCTGTCTACAGCAGCACTTGCAGCAAGGACAGACCCTGGCTCCCTGGAATTAGAGGCAGCACCTCATTGTGAATCCCTATGCGTGTGTGCTGAACGGCCCCAGAAACTGATGCAGTGAGAACCTTCCCCAAGGAGGGCAGACTTTGCTACACTCCAGAGACCACTTGCCAGCTTGCTTAGCAGCCCTTGATTAAAAAGCAGGGGAATAGAGGGGGGATGTTAAAAGCCACTCAAGTCAGTCTAAAGACTGCTAACTTGGGGTAAGTGAAAGGGACATCTTTCCCCCCCTCATTAGCTGATGCTGGGTTTTTTTTCCTGTCTGATAGCACAGCTCAAACAGGAGGATCCAGACTCCTATTATAATATGCTGACTAAATTTCCCTCAGTCTAACTCTCTTTGGTTGAACCTAAATTCAAAGGCAGAAGTCAGAGGTGGCAGGAGCTGGAAGATGAAGCTCAGCTGCAGCACTGATCCCATCCAGCCCAGAGGGACCATTTTTAATGAAGCTCTTACCATAGTTGTCAGCTTTGGTCATTAGTAAGTTTCTCTCTCTCTCCAGTGACTTTCTGTAATGAGAAGACAAGTTCATTACCTGCAAGGCAAACACAGTCTATTTCTTTGCTTATATAATGGAAGAGAGACTGTCCCACTGCCAGGGATATTTGCTCACAGAATGAGCCCCTCACCCTTCACTGTGCAGGGGTCACAGTTTAGAACTCCCCCCAGCTGTGCAAGAGATACAACAGTTTTAGATTATTTTCTCCTTCCCACAAACTGCTTCCTAACTCTCCTTTCAGGACAGTGTCAGTGTATGCAAGCAGGCTAGAAAGGGGGCTCTGTGTGTGTCAGAAAGCCCCCTATTCTGTTCCCCCAGGTGGGGTCAAGGTTCTGCCACAGCTATGGGATGGGGCAGGGTCATGCCCTTCCAACACATCTGGAACACCAATTCTCACTGACTGAAGCTGGTGTCCCTTTGTCAGAGGTATCCTATTTACACAAATTGGTCAACTCAAGGCAACAAGCTGAATCCAAGCCCAGTGACAAACAGTTAAACAACCTGTTATTAAACAGAAGACTCCAGATAGTAACAGTAAAGACTAAATCAGGGCAACAGAGCCCTTGTCTTAAACTGCACAAGATGATTAATTAATATACAGTTTAAATACAAGAACAAACTGCCTGAAAGGAGCAGCATTTCCAGTACAGCAGTGAGGATGCAGTCAGACTCTGTGCATGTAACTAAACATGCTCTAACCAATTATCTCCTGCTTCAGAGCAGACAGAGAAAGCAGTAAGTGTAACTGAGTTTGTTGTTCCCCGTGGGGCACAGCAAGAACCTGTAAGAGGAAAGAGACCCAAATCTATATGTACAGCTAGTAAATAAGGGATGGCAAGAAAGCAAGCTACACTGGAGCAGCAGGAGAGGAAAGGGCTCTTCAAGGCAACTGGAGAAAGGCAGCATGGAGTGCAGCCAGGAAGAAGTGAGAAGGAAGATTTACCAACATGACTGAGCTGCTACTTAACAAGTTGCCTTGTGAAGAGAGTCAAGGGAAGAGGCTTTGGGAATGAGACGTGAAGAAACCATGACAACTGAACTTCAAAATGGGAAAGCAGAGCTCTCCTTTGTGTGCTACTCAATCAATTTTTATCATGGTACCTTTCTCCAGGGTTTTTTTAATGGTCTGTATTAGGGCAACAGAATTTCTGATTCCATCTCCATACAAGGTGCAAAATTCACAAAGGGCTCCAGGAATCCCTATTCCTAATTCTTTGCTCTAGGCCCTGTATTTCAGAGAGAAATCATACAGGTATCTTCCATCCTGTCAAGCTACCACAACTGTAGGTTTGGTTGCTGGCCGCCTAAGAACCAGATAAAGAATGCACATTGTAAACATAAGAATTTAGGCCTAAGAAAAAACTGTTGAGATGAGGAGCTACAAATGAGAGACAGGACAAGACAGGACCCTGCACAAATATGGATGGGGATATAAAACCCCAGTAAAGGGTGGTGGGGTGAGAAAGAGAGTGGAAAGGAGGAACAAAGTTAAGCTGAGGCTGATAAGTATTGGGGTGTGGAGATGTCACCACTGCTGGTATCATTTCTAGCTGGGTTCTATAGGACAGTACTGTAAAGCAGACACCAGGACCAACAGGACAGCTCTCTAGGCCTACGATTGCGCTTCCCAGCCTTTTTTTTGCTAGAAACAGAGCAGCAGGATGTTGGTGACTGGAAGAATGTCCTCGAGCAGAGAGATCTGAGGCTCAGCTGAGAGACTTAGGATCTCTTGCTTCACAGTCTAGAGAAACAGCAGGTTCTGCCTCTGCTACAAATGCAGGTCAAGTTCCCGCCCGAGTCCCAGCTCCAGAAGCCTACAGTTGCCTTTTCTATGTCAGTGACAGATTTCAGGGGAATTGTCCCTCTTCCCTTTCCCAAGGAAAGATGGTGCGTGTCAATGTATCCATACATCCCAACACATTTGCAACACAGGCCCAGATAGAGCAATTTCCCTCAGTCTGGTTTGGCCCTCAGTATCAGTTGCTGCACATCTCCGCGACTGAACTTAGGCAGCTTTGGCAAGGCTTGAGTAGCAGCATGCAGTGAACCTTTGTCAGATTCTCAGAGCTGTTTCCTAGCAGGCCAGGAGACAGCTCTGCAAATGAACTGGCAAATGTTGGGTGCTGCTTAGCTGGTTGTGGTGCAGGTTGGAGTCAGGCTGTTGGTATGATAAAGCTCTCTCCATAACTCATTAAACTTCTCACCTTGGCAAGTTCCCTAAGTAAGCTCCAAGTTGAGGCAAGAGGGTCTTGTCATGGGGAACCACACATTCCCACCCCTTCAAGAGCCCATGTTCAGTACTACAGCAGGTGAAGTACACAGCCACAGCTGTGAAACGAGACAGTCACCAATACCTTCCTTCGGGGCTGAGCTTCTCCCTGCGCAGTTTAAGATCCACCTCCTCCACGCTCTGTCTGCAACGTGCCAGCTTCTCCTCCAGCCCATCGATCTGTAAAACACCACAATGGTCCCCATCATCTCCTCTCCCAGCTAACACAGATCCATGCCCACTTAGATGTGAAGGGTGGCAGCTCAACCACTCCGCCTTCTTCCTCCCCAAATCAAGGGAGGAACTGCCTCAGCCATGTGTAAGGATCACAGCACACAAAGCCCACTGCCTCTCAGATCAGCCTTTATTATACCCCAGGCTACTGCTGACATTGTAATCCCAGCCAGCAAAGCCATCTCTAACACTCCCACTGGTGTGGCCAGCAGCTGGCCAGCACCTTTTTCTAAGGTCTAATCCTGTTCCAGCCTGTTCTAGTTTCTTTGCATCTGGCTGCACAAAAAAAGATGGGATGTAAAGCATCTTTATGGAATTAAAAGAGGATAAAATGAGAGGAACTGGCCTTGGCCAAAGCCTGAGGTGCAAGGTTTTTATTTAGTGCTGTGAATGGATATAGAAATTCACAGGACATGACTACAAAACAACCTCAGCTGTCTGCCTGGGTGAAGAGGGGACAAAGAGGAAACACTGACACCTACCAACTAATTGTACAACAGCAACAGCAGTCTGCACAGCATGCTCAAGAGAGCATTCCCCACCATCACATTTGACCTGCACCAAGTTTGGCAGCAACATGTTCCCATGCAGAAAAACACTGGTCATCTCCTTGTGTCTCCTCGTCAGGTTTCTTAACAGCCACCCTGCCCCTGTGTCTTCCTGTGGAGGGAGGTAATTGTGGATAATGAGAAGATTGATCCACTTGTGTGCACATGGATTGCCTAGGATGGAATCCTACCATGGACAACAGGGAATCATTCCTGTCTTCTCCCTGGCAACGAGAGAGCAGACATCTTTAGGAGAACTTTTGTCTTTCAGGCTTGCTTCCAGCAGGGGAACAGTGGGATTGGTCAGATAATATGAACACAATATCCTAGCCTGAAAGAAAATGGCCTCAGTGCCCTGACGTGGCATGACCTCTCTTTTTAGCTGCTTAGCACAACACTCCTGCCTATGCCTGGCTCTGCAAGCAAGGCCAAGGCCAACTGGTGGCTGGTAGCAGTGGTAGGGAGCCATCACTCACCAGAAGCTAAGAGGCAGCACGGTCCTGGGTAAAGTACTGAGGTGAATGAAACACCAGCTGCCTGGACATCAGCCTCAGAGGTGACCCAGGGCAGAAACACTCCCACAAACAGTGATATGGGAAATAAAATCAAAGATAGTGATCCCTAATTATTGCTGCTTTGGGGATGAGATCTGTCTTGAGCTCATTAGCAATCTCACACCTTCTGCTCAGGAAAGGCAGGCAAGTGTTATGAGTAAGCAGGATGGGAGAAGAGGCTTGATGTAAAGGGGAGAGAACAAAAGCACTGTGAAAAAGTTTATCCAGTCAGCTGAACAGTCTCACTGCAAGGAGCACAGTATTGCTGGGGAGGGGCCACATGTAACAAGGCTCAAACTCATCTTTGTGTCTTACCAGACAGAAATTTCAGAGTTCTTTGTTGTTAGGCAGCTCTGCCAGGGCTGTTGAAATGCCATCAGCACAGCCTTCCCTGAGCTCAAAGGAAGCACCAAGGCACATCACCTTATCCCAGAGCACAGAAAATGGTGGTTTGGTTTGCTTGGATGGAGACACGGATAGTTTTGAAGCATGTTAGCTGAAAATGCATTTGGTCAAGGCAGACAGTTGTTCTCTTCCACATCCAGATGTGCCAGTTAAGAATGTTAATTCCAGCTGCTCATCACCATCTCTCACCCACTACAGCTCAGTGAGCAAGATGACCACCATAGACATTACCACTGCCTCAGTCTGCTTCAGGGCCAGCCTAGGCCTTCACCCAAGCCAGCTCTGACCATGCTTATCATCAAGTTGATTTAATGGCAGAGTGCAGTGGAGTGGAGGTGGGGTGTCTGTCCACTCCAATTTAAGAATAAACATCTGTCTCGCCAGTTCCTACCACATGCAAATGACTGTCTCTGCTCCCTTATCTGCTGGAAACCCTCACATACACAGCAGGAGGTAATTCAGCATGTGTTACCTGGCTGCTCCTTAGCCAGCAAACTTACCACAACGCACCATGCTGCAAACATGTTTAAAAATCATGTTAAATAATACAATTTAATGACAGCTTTGGCTTCTGCCAATGCCACCATTAAATCATCTGTGTCACAGCACATCCTACCTTCTCCTCCAGAGCCGCCGCTCCTTCTCAGTTTGCAGTTGCTCTCACTAGTACATTCTCTGCCCGTCATTTCATAAGACATAACAAGAGGATATTCCACCTACTTTCTGCTGACTAAAAATCTCCAGATTCCACATAATACTTTAAAACTTTCCACTGGTTTTACAGCTCTTAAATAAAACCCAAAGTTTGGGTCCCCTGATGGAGAGCAATAATTTTGTTAATAAACCACATGCCCCAGAACTGCACCATCAGCTTTGCTGAGCTGTGGGCGCAAGGGACAGAAAATAATAATATAAATAAAGCATAGCTGAAGGAACAAGTACTTATTTCCTCCAGAATCTATTTTCTTTCTTCAGGCTAGTCTGGGGCATTAGGTGGGGCTTGTAAGGAAGGCAAAGACTGAGGAGCTTCAGCTGTTACCCATTCACTGTGCCTCAGTTTCCCTCCTTATAAATTTGGACAATACTATCTGCCTTCTGGAGGTGGCTCATTTACAAAAGGAGCCTCAGACACTGACCAACTACAGGCAGAGCCCTATCTTGGTATGTCAGTGCCACTCCCTCACTTGGGATTTGGGATGTGTTCCTGCAAGCTAGGAGTCTCTCAGCAGCTCAGCCATGTAAGACACTCTTCACTGTAGGGCAAAGGAAACAGAAAATAAGCACAGGGAGGAATCAGAGTAATGCCTGGGAGTTACTGATTACTCCCTGGGCTGCTGAGCAAACTCCCAGGAGGGCCATAGCCTGAAAAGCTGTAGCACAAGAAAATCTGCAGAGCTTTGGCATAGTGCCTTGCAGGAGCTCTCCAGGAGAGCAATCCTAGAAGCGGCTGCATACCTGAGCTCATTGTGGATGGAAAGCTTTCCCTCCTACTAACTAATACATCAGAAGGTTAGTTGGGATATGTACCTAAGCCTACTGGAAACCTGCATGAAAACAAAGTGCCAAGCTCACTTAGCTGTACTATCACTGCACTTCACACTGGCCTACCTTTTTAGTGGCAATCTCGGTACAGTGGCTTATAAATTGCAAATCTGAACTCTTGCTCCTTCTAGCTCTCCTCTCCATGAACAGGATCTCCTGGGAACAGAGCTGAAGGGCAGCATGCAGAAAGCTCACATAACAACCCCTCAGCTTCACGTGGCCTGTAGCAGGGACACAGGACTTCACTCTCAGCAACATCTTCAAGTAGTGTCAGTTAAAGGGGCAAATGAAATGGGCGCTTCACATCCAGGCAAGAGTGCGGGGCATGCAGAACTGCCCTTCTGCTGTTCAAGAGCCACTCCAGAAAGTCAAGTCCCGGCGGCTTTGGATGCACACAGGTGTCTAAGACCAGATGCTTTCCTTGCTTCACAAGGTATGACAAGGCATTGAGCCATTTTTGCTGAATTCTGGCAATACCCACTTGCAATCTGGAGACCTTTTTAAACTGGAGAGACCTGAAGTGGATTCCAATCCAAACTGTGTTACATGCTTATTATAAATCTCATTTATTGGGCTTATCTTGGGCAGGGAGCCTGAAATGGCTCCCATTAAAGGCAGAGACAGAGAAGAGAAAAAGCAGCAGCTTTGCTTACAGAGTTGAGCTGGATCCCTTTTAATACATTCTGTAATGAATTAATAAAAGCTTTCTTTCCAGCAGAAAGGCTAAAAGCGCTTTTCAAGAACTGGCATCTACCCTCCACTTTTATGAGTTCCCTAATTAAGATCCTGGCAAAGAGCCGTATCACACATATGTCGACATCCAACAGCATTAGGTAATGAGGTTTTCATCTTCTGACCCTCATAAAACAGATCAAAGCCAACTAAAGAGTTGGGGGCAAATAAAAAAAAAACCCTTCCCTGAGCAGCCTTCTCATGCCTTGTCACCTGCCAGCACACTTGAGCCATTCTTTTCACAGAAGAATTAATGGCTCCTGCATCCACAAATTCAGCTGGATAATTAAAATCAGTCCAGCAGAGTCGAGTTTTGTTTGAATTCAAACGCTAACTTGCAGGTCATGGACACACTTCCATTTTCACCACGCTCTTGGAATCATTTTGCATGCTGGCAAACCATTTTGCAGACGCTGTGCCCATAGCATGCTTGGAAATATTTACCAGGCAAGCCACTACACACCAGAAAAAGTCTAAGATAAATCCTACAGATCAACCCTCTGTGTTGGTAAAGGAGAAGGGGCTGGATCCTACTGCCTGCAGGCACTGCCTAAGCACAGGGAGTTCTCTTTGCAGTTTATAGCACCACTTTTTTGCTTCCATGATTTTTTTCAGTTGTTGTCTGAGGCACAACTGTATTTTTAAGGGCTACAACATCCTCTGGCCATGGAACAGCCACAGGCTGTGGGAGGAACCATCCCCTCCTGTTCGTTCTGAGCTTGTCAGCCGCTTGTTTCATGTGGTAACCCTAAGTTTGTATTGTCAGTGAACGGCCATTCTTTGTTTAAAATTACAAACAGCATGCAGAGGATATGGACCTAGACAGTCTAGCCTTGCAGTCATGTTTTCAAGCTTAAAAGGACCTGGTATGCTTAGTTGTTTCTTGCATAGAAGTTTTCCAGACCTTTGATCATCCTTGCCACCCTCTTAAACTCATTCCATTTTCAGTATTTTGGTACATAACAGACCAGTCCTCCCAGTTTCACTTTCCTGACAAGTCTTGTCATGAAAGTTCTGTGCAGCTCAGCACTGTCCATAGATAGAGCTGCCTGTTGAAAGGCTACAGAGCTATATAAAAGGAAAAGTGGCAAGAGTTTAAACCATCACAACATTAGGGAGACACATTTATATCAATTTAAAGCAGGATATATCAATTACACCTGCAATTTGTAAGTGCAAGCTAATCTGATAAGTGTGCATATAGAAAATTGCATCCATTTAGCATCATGACTTCAGTTAAACAAGCATGACTGCCTAGATTAGGCCTTTCATAGCTACCCATGCATCATGTCATATTAGGACTCATTTGTTAAGTTTTCTTTACAATCATAATAGCTCAGAAAGTAACACTGAACCAAATAAAATGTTTAAATTGCGAAATCAGTATCTTGTCACATATTTTGACACCTGAAAAACAGCCCTCACATCCTCTGCCTTAAAGGCACTATGTTTTCTTCCTCCCTAACTTCTATTCAGTACCTTTCTCATCACTGCAAGGGGGAAGGATTTTATCTCTCAGTAGTACCTTTGCATTGAGAGGTTAAGTTTTCACCTATAACACTCCAAAGAACAGTTCTACAATCCTTTCAAAAATAACATGTTCTATCATGACAACTTATAAAAAGTAAAAAAAATCTAAAGCTACAAGTCTCCAAACACTTTGCCAGAATATTCTGTAGCAGCTAAAATCAGTCCCTTTTCACTCTGTGACCAGCAGGTCCCTGACAGGCTCACCCTTTTTACCACCTCTTTTTGTCTAAGGTAGACTCTACCACCTCAACTCTCCTTGTCTGCCACATCTCAAAAAAACCAACCAAAAATCCATTGTTTCAAATCTCCCTGGTAGGCTCACTGAAAGGAAGCTTGGACAGTCAGCACACTCCCTTTTGGGACCCTCTTTGGTGGTTATATTTGTGTCAGAGTGCCCAGAAATGCTTGCTTCTCTAACAAAAGCCCAACTAGATGAAAGAGACCAGAAAACTACTATGAACTGAACTCCCACTCATGATATAGAAGGACACTCACCTTTACATTACTGGCTGATGAACATATATATGACAATCTCCCAAGTCCTTTCTACCCTGGCTATCTTGGTCTGCTGCACATATAGTCAACTTCAGGACAGAGAGAGGTGACCACTGAGATTCACTGGAGAATCCACTGGACCAGTGGATTCAAATGGCCCCTTTCAGCCATTTGTCAGGAAGTTCAAGGGTTTGCTGAACCAAAGTTGCTGTCCCCAAAGTATCCAAACCCCACAGACTCGAACTACGAGCTTTCCACTGCCTCCTTCAAGTCAGTCCGGATAGCACTGTTCACTGCAGCAGCTGGAATGAAGTAAGCTTCAGAGAGACCTTAACTGACATGCCTCAGTTTGTGACTGCAAATATAAAGTTTAAACAAAGCTTACCAGCAGCCCTCCTGCCACTCAGGAGATTATGAAACACCCAACAACAAAAAGGCAGCTTTAGAACAAAGTCATGCTCTTAAAAAACAGTCTCTTCACCTTCTCCTGCAGTGATTTACAGGCAGCTCATGTGCTGGTTTATCACCGGGTTCCTCCAAACCAGATGCCTGTGCCCAGCAGGGTGCTGACTTCCACCATTACACACACAGGCCGGGCTGTGCACACACTTGCTAGCTAGAGGCAAGAGCTTGGCATAGCACCCTCCATGGGCGCACACACTTACTGCCTCTCCCTGCACTGGCTCACAGGCTCACTGGTAGCAAGGGTACCAAACACCATCGTTCGACCAAAGGCCTGGAGCAGAGGACGCGGCGGACAGCCCTCCGCTCACGACAGGACTCTGCACAACCCACCTCATCTCAGCCTCCTCTGCCATCGCACATTAAAATGGCGGCCGGGCCATAATGGTGTTTTGCCGATGAGGAGAGGACTGGTAGCAGAAGAGGACAAGCAGCA
>JANHGB010027847.1:0-14579 GCA_026283785.1 Coracopsis vasa | reverse complement strand
CTCTAAGGTCTCCCCTTAAGGAGCCTTCTCTTCTCCAGGCTGCCCCAGCCCAGCTCTCTCAGCCTGGCTCCAGAGCATCTTCATGGGTTTTCCCACCATTGGCCTCCAGCTGCCAGGCTCTGAGGCAAACTTCACATCCAGCACTGAAACCTGCCTGTGTGTACATGCAGCATCAATGACAACGGGTACCTTAAGAGCTCATGAGTCTCCTTTAATGTCACCTTCTCCTGGATTTATACAAGGGACCATAAGCCCCGGCTGCCCCTTGCACCGGGGGACACAGGACAATAGCTGAGGCTAGGAGCTCCCCCTGAAAGCAGCTGCCCTGCCATGAATAATGGTGCTTTAAATGCTGCTTTATGTCAGCTGCTTGGGCCTCCAAATGGGAAGGAAGAAAGAACAGAGCTGATGATTATGTGTAATCCTATGTCCTCCCCATCCCCTTTACCCCAGGTTTTTTGAGGATTAGTCTAAAGCACCCAGGGTGTCTCTAATTACTGGATCAAAGCTGTGCAACAAATGATGGGAGAGCCTACAGCATCCAGGAAAACACGAGCTCAATGCAGTTTAAGAGGAGAGAGGAGGAACAGGAGGATGCTCCCCAGGCCCACAGCCTGCTGCACATGGTCTTGAGGGATGTAAGGCAGCACAGGCTTGTTTGAAGGTGTTACTATCCTGGTTTTGTGTGAGAATTCCCCAAGCTTTATCCACACACATTTGCAGAGGATTCTGGCTTCTCGATAAGGATTTATTTTTACCCAGAGAATTGGGCTTGCTGCACTTCCCATGGGCTGCATCCCTGGCAGATGGGAACTGGTATTGCTCCACTGACGTCAGACTCACAGCTTGCAAGGAATCACTGAGACAACAGTTTATCCTGAACTAATCTCCTCCTCCTCCCCTTTCTATTTACTCACACCAGGGAACACAGCTCATGTCTGGCATGGGCCATAAAAACACTCAAGGCAACACCCCTCATCCCTGCCCTGAAGGAGCAAGGCGCTGCCTTCCAGGTGAGAAATGGGGCTCTGCAGCTGTGCTGATGTGACACTGGGGTGGGTACCGGAGCAGATGTGTCTGCAAGGGGCTGCCCTACACCACACAGCTGGAAAAACACCCCTGCAGCCAGCTCAGCATCCCTGAAACATGTGCTCTTGTGTAGGATCCAGAGACATGAATCCAAACATAGAATCGTATCATAGAATCCCAGCCTGGTTTGGGTTGGAAGGGAGCTTAAAGCTCATCCAGTTCCAACCCCCAGCCATGGGCAGGGACACCTTCCACTAGAGCAGCTTGCTCCAAGCCCCATCCCTGATTAGAGATGATGGCATCCGTCATGCCAGAGAGTATCTGTTAGCTGTGTACATTTTAAAGAACAACCTTGTGCATTACAACTTCTCCAAGGAAAACAGTAAGTTTTGAGTGCTTTTGATTTGTTTTCTACTTATTAACACAATATACTTCATGGTTACTCCCTGGAGCTATAGACTTAGCTCTACAGTAGCAGGTTGCACAGGGTACATGAAGATCAAGCTTTAAGAAGCCAGCAAGTATTGGTGCAGGGTCTGCCACTGAGTTATGTCATGGGTGGAAAGCTGGGGCTGTAACACAACACAGCACAACCAGGTTTACTTACGCTTCCTAGAATAATCTCAGTCTTGGCATCGCTTTTCATGGACTCAGACAACTAAAAGCTCACAAAAAGATCACAGAATCCCAGACTGGGTTGGGTTGGAAGGGACCTTAAAGCTCATCCAGTTCCAACCCCCTTCCCAGAGGCAGGGACACTGGGTGCAGAACTGCTCCTCTAAGAGAGCATTAAGAGATTCTGGAATGAGCCAGACCATGGAGTCACACAGTGCTTATCGCTGAAGTCAGGGAGCAAGGAGACAAGGGGTGATTTCAGGCCCATCACTTCCAAGTGCCTGCTGCATGACGCACCACCAATACATCTCCCCGATTCCAGTGAATTACCCTGATTCTATTCTGTGAATCCATTTCTATGTAATTAAGAATACTTAATGGCCTGGACAACTGCTGGCAATCAGCACACAAATAAATCAGTTGCATTTTGTGGAGCAAAAAAGCACTACCTATTGAAAGCTTGTAGTATTAACAGTGCACATTTAACTACCCTAGAGCACCTATCGAGGTGTCATTGAAAGAGCAAAGTGATGGGGAGGGAGGGATTTTAAACGATTCCCAACAAGACCCTGACCCTCTTCTTTCTTGCCATTAGCAAGTTTCTGAAGCCTTCCGAGCACTTTCATTTGTTCTCAATCACCAGGAGTTTTAACTGTGGAATTTAAATGATTCTCTCTCAGACAGACCTAATTTTAAGAGCCATTCAAGTGACATCCCTCTGAGCTACAGCACTTTGAGAAGACACTCCACTAGCATCCACAGAGCTGTGTGCTCCACTGGAGCAAAGCAGACAAATACGACTTATCAGAAGAGGAGCAGGGGCTCAGGGATGGAGCCAAGGAGCTCCTAGTGAAGGACAGCACATTCAAAAAAGCCCTGGTGTATATGGCAGCTGAATTTGCAGCTAGAAATCCCAGTGGTATTCAGAGATACCAAGTACCTGCAGCAGCCCCTAATGACTCCACAGAAACATGAAGATCTTCAACCCCCTGGAAAGATCCATGAGATGAGGGTCTGCCTAAAGGAGATGGGAGCATCCACACCGAGATGAAAATGCTTATAAAGCAGTTATAAACTCTTTGGCTCAAGTGGTCCAATCCAAGCCAGGATGTCATTTACAGCAACCAAAATGACCTTTCCTAAAGCCTTGGTATGCAAACCAGGGAAAATCCAATGAAAACCAGAAAAGGAATGAAGTTTGGAGGATCCAAAGCATGCAAAGCTCACATAAAGCACAGGAGCCAATGGCCTTTATTAGGCTGCAGAATCCGCCCCCAAAACCTATACAGCAAAAAGAATAGCAAGGATCTTTAAAGCACTGACCCTGCTGGATGCAGATGTCTTCTCTTTAAGAAACCTTTCTCTAAACTGTTTGATCTGAGCCATACAAGCAAATTAGTGCAGATGTTGGAGCTGTCAAAGAACACAGCAAAACCCAATCAACACGCTGACAAATAATTGCATGCATGTTGAGGTGGAGCCTGGAGGCTTGTACCATCCCTGTCTCCCTGCGAGCGCTGCTCAGAATCACCATACCCTAACAAGAACATTTCACTTCAGGAGGCTCAAACCGCTGTGTAGTGCTTTGACATCATGGTTTCAAGCAGATGTCAGAGTAGGACACAGTCGTCTCGCTCTCAACTTGGCAACTGTCGTCTTGTGCTGTGTTTTACACAGAGAACATACTTTAAACATCTGCAATGAATACATCAAGGAAGCTCAGCATCTTCATTGTGGCACTCTAATTTACTCCCTAACCTATTTCTGTCCCCGTTCCGCTCCTTAACACACAGGAAATCAGGGCGAGCAGGCTGGGCCTTGAATAAAACTGGCCAAGTCCTTCATGCTGAAATTCAGCCCTTGCTCCAGGTATGGTCCAGGTTTAGTCCAAGACTTCAACCTACAGGGAAAATGCCACCAGCTTCCTTATACATGTTACACACTGCACACACTGAGAAAAAGGTTTATGTGAGAACTTCCCCCCTGATAACAGCATCACATTCTGATCTGCAAGATAAAAGTTACTTTTCCTGCAACAGCGTACAATGCATATATAATTCTCCAGCAAGAAGTAAATCAGCTGCTTTGAACACAGTATGGCATTCCAGCTCCAGATGTTAAGAGAGAATATGCAGTAAGAGTTACACAGGAGCCCAATAAATCTCTCCAAGCTGATAAAGACCTGGAGGTGTTTACTAAACCCAAGATCTCTGTGATAGATGTGACTGAGCAAGCAGGAAAAGGCCAGACAAGAGGGAAGGTGGAAGCGGGGCTGCTTCTCCTTCTGCAGGCTTTGCTGTTCTAACTGCAGCCCCATCGTAACTCCGAGCTGCAAACCTCCTTGGAGAATTCAAACCTGACTGAAGGGGTTTCCAGATGAACATTCAATATCAGAGCATCAAACTGCTTTGCATGAACGAAGCATCTTTTATAGATGCTGTGGTACCTGGCTATGGACGTGAATGCCATATACAACAGCTCTTTCTCGCTGCAGTCTTTAATCTTGTTAGACTTGACTGCAGATACTTATTTGGCCCTTGTCATTATGCATAACATTATATATTGCTTTCTCATTAGAAAGAGGAAGAATATCCTCTGCTCCCAGAGTAGACTGGCTGACATAATCTGGCATGCCTGGCCTGCAATGCCCACTGGAATGACTCATTTATGTCCCTCATCTGCTGGGAGATGTACTCAACACCACCTCCATCCTCCTATCCAGGAGACTCAGGGGTAAACCCTATGAAGAAACCATGCAGGAGATCTTCAGAAGTGCCCCAAATAAAACAAGCTATTTTATTAAATATCAGCTCATTCTCACATCCCAAATACAGTCTTTCATGGTTTATGTATCAGTTTAGAAAGTGGACTTCAAGTAGGTGCACACTGGGGGTGTTTAAACGTAAGGGGTGTTTTGGTCCTAGTTAAACACAGCTTTCAACGCATGAACAAGGAAAGGCTGCAAGTTCTTCTGTGATTAGCTGATGCCACGGTGAGGGAATCCATGAGGAGCAAACCTCTCAAACACAGCAAAGCAATGGGAATGAGGCAGTATTTCCTCATCTGGGCCCATGTTGTGCCCACATGGGACCACAGCAGAAACCTCCCTGGCACTTGCATTTATTACCAGCACCAGAAACTACTACCCACAGCAACTAAAGGAATTACTAGGCAAATACCTGCTCACTAAGCTAAAGGGATCATCAGTGCAATTAGTCATGAATCCAACACTTATTTCAGGGGAAGAAGGATCAGTCCAGGGCCTCACATATTTGCAGCTTCAATCATAGAATCAGCTAGGTTGGAAAAGCCCTTTAAGATCATCAGTGATGACAGCTAAGCTGTCACAGTTAAAACAGAGGATGTTTTACAAGGCAATATTATGGATTTCAATTTGTTGGTCATATTAAATCCATGCACTTGCCTCTTTTCCCAATGTGGTACACTGCAATGGATCTTCATCAGCTATTAATTAGAAAATGCATTTAATCCCATTAGCAGTGAAAAGACATGTGCAGTGTAACCCTTCCTGTACAATTTCCCCTCCTTATCACCATTCTCTGAGCAGCGGTTCATGGCAAGAAGATATGAGCAGCAAACCTCCCCGCATAGGCAATGTTCTGAGTCATTCTGTCACAAGTCTCCCAGGACACTCCAGTCAAGGATGAACAACTCAGTCACAGCCCTACCCAACAGCAGAGAAATTCATCATGCATTTTTAAGTGCTTGGAACCTGCTGGTAGGAAGAATTCTGTTGTGTTTTTGAAGGCAGAGGGGGAAAAAGTCTCACCTAAGTCTATAAATTGAGTTTTGGTATAAATGAAGTTGATCAACATGAGAGAAAATCTCATCCTAACTTAAGGCAATGCTGAGGCAACCCTTGATTTCTTACTGCATGGTGTGATATTTTTATGGCATCTACTTCCACAGGAGGCAACAGCAAAGGTGGCATTAACTCCTGACCAAAGAACTTCCAAATCCGCGTTCAATCTTTAATGCTCCAAGAGTGGAAATTATCCACCGGCTACTCCATAAGCTGGTGATTTTGAGCATCATTAAAAAATAAATGGTTTCCCTACATAAAGCAGCGAGGAGCTTGCTTCTGAAATCAACTCTTTCATTTGCAGTTAACAGGCAGAATTGAAAGCAGGTATCAAGTGTGTCATTCCTTCCCCAGGAAGTGCAGCGGGCCCAGACTGTTAAAACTTTATGAAGTGGCTGAGAAATAGCCTTTTCCCCTCAGATGAATGGGATTTGCTTTAAAACACCCTGGGCGCTGGCAGATGACAGCAAATGACAGCAAACAACCACTGCTTGAGGATGTCATTTCAGGATAAGAGTGTAGCCAAAGTCACAGAAGGAGTTGTAGGGCTAAAAACCCACCCAGAATTGTTGCATATAAACCCCCAAGACTCTGGAAATCATAAATCCCCTTCCTAATTCAAGGAATGAGCCAGCCTCTAATTGATTGAGGCCAGGCTGGAATCTCCCCTTGAGGGGATGTTCTTCAGTGACTGCAGAACAGAGGGTATTTTTGGTAGCACTGATCGCTGTCTAAGAGGATGCTGGAACAGCATCTGATGTGGAGCAGCACCACACGCACACAGGAAGAGTGCAGAACAAAGAGCTGTCACCGACAGTACAGGTGAAACTCTGGATGTTGAATCATTATCCTAATGCTTTTTAATGGCATGCAAAGACTATGTCAGCAGCACTTTTCATTATCCACTTCACCAGTCCAGAACTACTTGGTAATTATGCCCATCCACTCTCCTTTGACAGAACTAACTACCACAACATGAGCTTCTGATAATACACAAGCTTCTCATGAAGAATTCAAGTGAGAAGGCAATAACCTAAATAGCAAAGCTGAGGAGTTTGCACAGTGCCTTGCTCTAGGGAACAGGCGTTTTCCCTAGCATGGAGCCAATACCTCATACATGGGGAGCAAACAGAGAGGGACTAAGATGCAACTACTTTAAACTATTAAAGACAACTCTGATAGCCTCTACCTTTGCCAAACAAATCTGTGAGGAGAACTACAGAAACATCCCAGAATAAGCAATTTGCTTCTTGTCAATCCCAAACAAGGCAGTTTCCCTGTATTTTTAGATCCTCCAAAGAACACAAACCCCTACTATTCCTATTGAGAGTATTAGAAGCCAGACACAGAAATAGTAATGAAAAGCCAAGGAAGTTTCTTTCACACTGAAGTCCTCTGAGCATACAACTAGACAAAAATCATAACCCCTGATACTAAGGCCTGATTTAACTTTAGTGGACTTCACCTAAATCCTCCCACTTCAATAGATACTGGACTTGCTTGTTCATACTAGTTCCTATGACCATTTCTTTCCATTTTCAAGCTGAGTATGTCTGCAGAGCAGAGGAGGAAAGACCTTCTCATGTCCCAGCCCTGGAAATACCACTGCAGCAGGGAGCAAATGTCATTAGAATCTATCTGGTTGTGCCAATTAAAGGAAATACTGTAGCTGGTGCTTGCTGCATGGGTATGAATAGGGCTCCTTCACAATGCGGGCATAACTTACCCTCTGCAAACTCAGTGATACCTTAAGGATGCTTAAATGAATTGGGATGTGTTTCGGAACAGATGTTCCTGTTTGTGTCCCTCTTATCTTCCCCTTTATTCTTTAAACAAAGGACTCCAAATCATAATCACCCCCTCTGCATAAATCCCACTGATTGATAGCTGCCAAATCCCTCATGTGCTCACCTTTCCTCCACCCACGACTGCAGACAACATAGTACAAAATGCAATTAAAACCACGTCAAGATAATCATAAGAGGAAGTCTGGGAAGTCTCCGCCATGGGATTCCCCACTGGCAATAAAATGAATTTAAAACATGACAAAGACCCTTCGAGCCTTCATTAGTTCCAGTATAATCTAAGGCACTCCTTTAAGATGAGCACAAAATCCACAGGAGCTTAAAACCATTTTCTGCTGGATTTCAGGAATGCAACTTCAAGCAATTAATTGAACTTCCCAGCTCCAAGCTCCCCATCCTCGCAGTATAACAGCCAAAGCTAGGGCTAGACAAACTGATGCATCAATTGGCCTCAGCCCTTGTAAGGTATCTGAAGATTAGCTTCTTGGCTAGATCAAATTACATTAGCAATAATGACACATTTTAGGTGTTTTCAACCTATATTCACAGACCAATCTTCCTATTGCTGCTGATAAAGCTGCCGCATTAGACAGCTCTTCATACAAAGGCTTAGAAGGTTTCAATTCTTCATCTTCCTCCTACCTTTAAGTCAAAAACCACAGAGATACCTTGTTAAAGAAGAGAAAGGAAATAGTTCATCTCTTCACCATGACACCAGACAGGGTTTTTGCACATACGACTTCAAGAGACCATAAGGAATTTGTAAGAACCAGCAGCTGGGTAAGAAATCAGCCTCTTGAAAAGGCTTTTTTATGGGCAAAATATCAAGCTCTAGGTTGACACTGAAAATGCTTCAGCAGACTGATTTCCTAATCCTCCCATCCACAAAGGAGTAAGGATCTATTTTACCCTAAGAACTATTGTGGGGGTTAGCAATGTTTTGTCATCACCTCTAAAAGTGGTACTTAAGTGATCCATTATTTTACATGCTTCACTTAATCCCAAAGCTCTGTCAGACCCTTCATCATGGCAAAAGGCAGTGCTTGTGCCCAACCTGTCATGCCACCCTGCTCGGTGTCCAGGCAAACTCTTACACTTCAACTTGCTCACTTCATTATGGAATAGCATTTTCCAGAGAGGTTTTTGCTTCATCCTCTGCATGTCTGTCTGTCCTCCAGAAGCAGCCCCAAGGTTTCTGCCCCTGAAGCATCAACCAAGACATGAAGTGAGGAGGGAATTCTTGGTGCCCACACAAACAGAGCTCACTGCACTTGGGGGCAGAAGGAGGAAGTAATTAACATTCCCAAAAGCACACAGCAGAACTGGAGGCAGAAATGGGAAGAGAATCAAAACCTGAGGCTAGCTCAGAGCCTGAGCACTGCTCTTGATTCCCTCCAGAGATTAGGGAATTAGTTCCATCAGGTGAGAACATCCATCTAATCATCCTTAACTTCAATTGTCATTCACCTTTGGAGATGCAGACTTCACTTTAAACTATATCCCATCACCTTCTTGCTAGTCATCCAAGTATTTATATCCTCTTGTACATTTTATTCTATGAGGAGAGTTATAAAGAAATAAATCAGAATCACAACACATCTACAGCTTGTTCTGAAAGAGACTGTTAGCACTTGACTCACCTACCTAGATGTCAATTGAGCACTCATAGCTGGATTTTGAGTCAAGATTGATCTGCTTAAGACAGAATCTGCATCTGCTCCCCCCCCCAAGATTAGGATGAAAGGATTAGTATGGAAAAATACCCCTCAATTATTACTTTAATATGGGAACACTCAGTAATCCAGAGCACGACAGGTTCATTCCCCTGCCTAATTCACCAAACCTGAGTGTTGCCCAAGCACAGAATGAGTTTTTAGTGCTGAAAGTCCCAGCTGCTGATACCCTCTTCTGAACATGGAACCTTTTACATGCATCTTTAGGGAAGGGTAGGCTCAAAGGTAGAAATTCCCCTCAATTTCCTGCTCCTTGAACACAAGTTGCTCACAAAATGACACTTTTATCACTATTCCAGGCTGTGATTTTCAACACCATCTTTCTAAATACAAACTGCTGAAGCTTTTCAATCAAACAGCAGCCAAGGGATAAGAGGTAGGTGTCATCTCTTCCCTCACTGCATGGCTCAGCATGGCAGCACAGCAGTCACCACCAGGTATCACTTAAGTCTTCCCCGGGAAGAACAGCAGCAGGAATTCATAAGGAGCGACTGAAAAGCATGTAAAGAAGCACTCGGTGCTACTCTCACGTTCCTCCTCTCCATGCTTTCCTTCTTTAGCTCCTTAGGATCTCTACCATTGGCCACCATCACTACCTTTCATGTTGTCTTGCACATGTGTGAAGTCTTTAGGGCAGAGGAGGCTCTTATTTGCAGTAACTAGCACAAAGATGCTCAGTCACTAGTGGGGTAACTCCATTACTCCTAGGAGCAGTGATGGAGTGTGACCACCAGTACAAATATAGACTCTATTTAACCCACATTACCAGCCAGAAATATCAGCTTCTCTACATTATGGGTGTCTGAGGTTCAAATATGCATGAGAAGGTAGGAGTAAGATCTTCAGAAGCAGCCAATAATTACATCTATGTTCTTGCTTTAAATAAAAGGCCCCAACACAGGATCTTTAAGAGACTCATTTTTCAAGTGTATCCAACAAGTCCTCAAACCAGGCTCTTGCCCTAATTCTGATGCAGTCACTTTGGGAAGTTCGTCTGGGTGTTTAATTAACTGAGGAAAAACCTCTGAGCAATTCCAATTCCACCTACTTGCTACAAATCACAATGTCTGTGCTCATATCATTACCTGCAACCACTCGTCCACACATTACTGCAACATAAGACTATCTGTAGAGCATCTCTGACTTCTTCCATATGCAGGTCTCTCAAAGCACTCCTGAGCTAACATTCAGCTAACCAAGGGGATGTTTAGTGCCTCAATCACAACCCTGGCTGGGCTCAGGATTACAGTAACATTGCACAAGTTTGGTTAAATACTCCTTGTCACAGACTGCATTGCTTTCATAGGATTATTCACTTTAAAATGAGAGGGTTTAATATCAAAGCAGAATCTTACCTATTAAGTCTAATAGTGAAGCGGACAGAAGACGCATGCATGCAGCTACAAGCAATCAGCCCAAGCTCAGAGATGGAACATCTAAGGAGAAAAGCCCCATCTTCTTGCATCAATTCAGTAATTCAGTGTATTAAGGGCTGTGTTGTTCTTAATCAAAACAGACACTGCTGTTCTATAAAGCAAATTGCTATTTCTTATGTGGACAATACCAAACACCTACAATTGACATTAATGGTAAGCATACAGAAAATGCAGCTAAAAAGGATGCACATTGTCCTTTACCTCTTGAACAGAAGGGAGGATTTGCCAATCCAAACATATGCTCACTAATAACATCATGCCTAATGCTGTAGTTACTTCCAGGGTAATTTATCACCATTTACTCAAGTTGAATGCAACACCCACCCTCTTCCCCTATGTAAAAATAAAGCCTGTTTCTAAGGTAGTTACTCATTTACGTCTCAAGGCTCCAGTGCTCCCACAGCTCCCTAGCTGTTCTCCTTCAGTGTGGAGCCCTGGTTCTCATCTACAAAGCCATTAGAAAGCCACTTCCTCATGAATCACGTCGCAGCCAAGCTCATTCACATCCTCTGCTACACCAGGTCCTTCTGGGACTGTCCACAAGCAAGTTATCTGCTTAACAATCAGCACCTTTTCCCATAGCAGAGTTCAAACCCATCCATGTAGACTAATTCTGAGCGCTGCACCTAAAAGGAGTGAAGCCAAGGGCAGGCTCAGCATTATCTATCCACTATCCAGCATTATCCAACCACCTTCCTTCCTACATTAACATGGCACATCCATT
Source organism: Coracopsis vasa (assembly GCA_026283785.1). Taxonomy (NCBI): domain Eukaryota; kingdom Metazoa; phylum Chordata; class Aves; order Psittaciformes; family Psittacidae; genus Coracopsis; species Coracopsis vasa. The sequence continues at coordinate 3,414 of JANHGB010027847.1, read as the reverse complement.
ATGTGACTCCAGCATATTAAGAACCAAGAAGGGTCTCTAAATCACAACCATGAGCTCTGCTCCTCCACTGAGCAGCTAACATTGTTGGGATGGGTTTCCACCTTTGCAGACCCTCTGAGCTGCAGTGGGAGGGATGCTCAAGTTTCATAAGGAACCATTTCTCTGCCTGGGCATTCCCACAGGAACCCACCACCCATCTATAGGAACATGCTCCCTCCTTACAATGCCACAGTGGATGGAATGTTCTTTTGAAGATAGGGCAGAAGTAGTGATTGCTCCTCATTATACAAGCCTTTGTAGTAAGGGCACATGCCTAAGGGGTGGAAGATCAAAGATCCTTCTCCTTGTCTGCCAGAGGGAAATCCATAAGCTGCTCTGGATGGAAGCGCTCCCTCTCCTATGGGTGACCTGTGCTGTTCAGCAAGATTCTTTGGGCTGGGCTGTGACACAGCAGATTGCTGTGATATGCACAAAAACCCACTTAAAAAGGGAGGAAGCAAACGGAGTTGCCAATATTTGTCTGTTAACGGCAGCTCTGGTTTCATTATCTGCCATCGCCACGCTCAGCTCTGGGTGCAATTAACATCATGGGAATAAAATACGTGCTGGAAGCAGCAACATGTTTTACTGGCAATGAAATGTTTATGGATCCATTTGGTACCCGAGTAAAGAGCGAATGGATTTACTTCAGGATGGGAGAAAACAAAGTGTAGATAAGCACCGAGAAACACTCTGACTCCAGACATTCACACAATGTTATTGCTGTTATTATCCCCCCCCCAAAAGAGAACATTGATCGTTGGGAATCATTTGGACAACGACAACAATGTGCTTTCCTGAGGGAGTACGACCCATTTAGGAGATGCCTGCCCAGAAAACAGCAGTGACCGAAATCAAGCTCCACATTTAAAACCTCCTTTGATAAATACCCGGAGGAGAAGACCTTGACACGACCTCTCTCCTCCACACTTCTTCTCTCTCCTGTCACTGTGCTTAAAGGACCGCATCCCATGGCTACTGCTTAACATGTGACAAATTCTGCCTGTCCCTGCTTTAGTTTTAACATGGCCTAAATGCTGTTTGCATACTTAAGACACAAAGAGAAGATGAAACCAGGTTCCTAAGGGCAGGAGCAGACAGAGACAGTGCCCAGAATAACAAAAGCCTCAGCTGGGATGAAAGGGAAACGGCTTCTCCACTGTAGCAACCATTTAAGAGAGGTTTTGATCTAACGTAGTTTAACACATAGCACAGAGGGGGAAAGAACCTCAGAGGATTTTGCTGCTTCTATCAAAGCTGAAATGCTCTCTCTTCTGCTGGGTTCTCTTAGGAACAGCATCACATCCCAGCCCCACAAACAGGGAACAGAGGTTTGGCTGGAATCAGTAGGATCCCCTCACTGCTATTTTTACAGAGAGCTTGAGGAGAAAAGGGTCCCTCTCACGTGCTGGGAAATAAAAGAGTTCCATGTAAATCACCAGGACAGATTCCAGCTTTTCCTCTAAGCTTCCAGAGGATTCCCAGCTCCTCCTTCCTGCACTCTCCTCCTCTGGCCTCAGTGTTCTTGACACTGCTCAGACCCAGCTTGCAATGAAGGTGCAGAATGTAGCTCATGAGAAGCATCAGACAGCAATAAAACCAGGGTGAGGAATGAAAGGAAGAGAAAGCAAACAGGGCTGGAAATGCAGGAGAGCTGGAGAAGCTTCATCCATCTCCATAGAACAAAGGGTGATGCATAAGAAGCATCAGATCCTGAAGAGATTTCAGCACTGCAGGTCCCAGGAATTCCTGGAAGTTCTCTGGACTGTGCCAGCCCAACAGCTTTTGCAGAGGGCTTGAGGACAGGCTCAGGAAACACACAGATCATGTTAGTACTGCTGGCCCAGAGAGGTGGCAGGTTAACCCAAAGACAAACTTCATCATCCATCACATTTAACCCCCAAACCAGTGGTTCTCATCAGTTTTTGAGCCTGGATTCACACTACTACATACTAGCTACATAGTATGTAGTATATAGTATGTGTATATAGTGCGTAGTATAGTATGTAGTATATAGTATGTATAGCTACATACTACTTCATACTAGCTACAACTGATAAATGCTGAAAGGCTTCACCAAGGCTCCCACATCTCACCCCTTCGCTTTGAAACAGGGAAGGACAAAGTCATGACAACCCCTGACATGTCTGTGTGACCTGCAAGACAAAACATCCCCTTGCAGGGTTAGGCCTCAGCAATGAAAATAACTGATTCCAAGCCTGGTAACAAGGGGTACTCACTAACAAAGGCACTTCAGAAAAGGCACCCAGCTGACCCTCACAGACAGATGCTGACCCTCACAGACAGATGCTGACCATCACAGACAGATGCTGACCATCACAGACAGATGTGACCATCATAGACAGATGCTGACCCTCACAGACAGATGCTGACCATCATAGACAGATGCTGACCCTCACAGACAGATGCTGACCCTCACAGACAGATGCTGACCCTCACAGACAGATGCTGACCATCACAGATAGATGCTGACCATCACAGACAAATGCTGACCATCACAGATAGATGCTGACCATCACAGACAGATGCTGACCATCACAGACAGATGCTGACCATCACAGATGCTGACCCTCACACCCAGCAGCAGCTCTTGAAGACCCAAAGCAACCCAACCTGTCTGCATTCATTCTGCTTTTTTTCCCTGAAGCATAATACATGCTTCAAACTAACCAGTGCTGCTTCAGTGGAGGAGCCAACTTCCCCAAGAATCCTGACAAGCAACGAATGAACATGGTATAAAATATGCAAAGGAAGACTCATCTTTGCCTAAGGACTGGGAAAGTTACTGAATGCCAGCCCACACACCTAAAAGAAGACTTTTTCAGAAGACTTCGAAGTAATGTGGATCCAGACTCTGCACAGGTTAATGCTCAACATGCCAAAATGGAACATAACCAGAAATAGCTCATTCATTAGGTGTTCACCTAAAAGTTCACTTAACTTTCCAGTTTCAGGTGAACTTTTCTGAAGAGGTATAAAAGTGTTCAGGTGATAATTCATGGAATCTTTCTTTATGCACAACCTTTTGTTATTTTAAAGGATATCTGATCCTGAACAGGCTGCCCAGGGCAGTGGTGGAATCACCATCCATGGAAGTGCTCACACACTGTGTAGACGAGGCCCTCAGTGCCACGGGTTAGTGGTGGCCTTGGCAGTGCTGGGGAATGGTTGGACTTGATGGGCTTAAAGCTCTTTTCCAACCTGATTGATTCAGTGATTCTAAACAATGAACATATTTGGTTTACTCCAGAAAGAATGATGAAGTAACACAAGTATGAAGACAGGCTGAGAAAGCTGGGGCTGTTCAGCCTGGAGAAGAGAAGGCTGCATGGAGACCTCAGAGCAGCTTCCAGT
>JANHGB010027845.1:0-20670 GCA_026283785.1 Coracopsis vasa | reverse complement strand
CCTTGAACACTGCCAGGGATGGAGCATTTACCACTTCTTTGGGCAACCTGTTCCAGTGCCTTACCACCCTCACAGTAAAAAACTTCTTATATCTAAACTGAACTTCCCCTGTTTAAGTTTAAACCCACAGAATCATTGGACAGATTCTGCCTATGCCTTAATTCTGACAGCACACAAAGCCAACCATTATATTGCTCTTAAAAACCAATCATGATCAATCTTAATCTTACCACCACTATGTTTCTTCTTTGGGGAATTCTTCCAAAGTTTCAGCTGTTATTCACCTTCTTCTCATTTTAAGCCTAATTTATTTCTAATTACAAATTTATTAATGGTTTGTACATAAGTTTCTTCACTATAAGTGGTGTCTTTCTAATTGTAATATTTACCCAACTCATGTATTTTTTGAGAGCAATCACAGCCCTTTCTCAGATAAGATTTTTAGGGTGTACTTATGCAGTGATTACCAGATAAATGCAAGATCATTCTGCCTTTTAGAAAAAAAAACATTCCCTGGAAAACCCATAAATACTTCACTAAATGGCTATGCCCAGGGCTACTAAACCCTCACCTGTTCTCCTCTTTTGTCATAGCACTGTATTCCCTAGCTCACCAGAGTGGCCCTCCTCTGTATTTGCTGTGATCTCAAGACAGCAAAGCATAATACAGCTTGGATCAGAAGCATTAGTACTTAACTACCTTAATGCTTACCAGTAGCCACAGGACGTAGCTCTCTTATACATTTTTTTCTTTTTTTTTTTTCCCCATGGCTGAAAAAATTTAGTATCTCATAAAAAAAAAAAAAAAAAAGGTCAAGTCTTTTATCTCCTTAGACATTTTCAATCACTGTGCTTCTGTTAAAAGGAACATTAAATAGGTACTTCTACTGCTCCCTACGCTATTGCATTTTGTACTGTTGCACTGCTTCTCCTTATTTAGGTCATCAAAAACTTCTGGGCATTATGCTGATCTTCCTCTGTAGTGATGCTCCTGTTCATCTTTGCATTACCAGCACACCACATTCATTCATTTTTACTTTTTGCACTGAAGTTGTTATTGAAAACATTAAATAAGGCTGGTTTGTAGACCAGTATTACAGCAAGCTATTTGCAACTAATCTCCACCTTAATGCCTTTCAGCCCTTTCAGCACTACTGGTTGTCAGCATTACCTAATCTCTTAACTGCTTTTCCATTAGCCAAAGTTCTGCTGGTAGCACAAGGTCACCTCAGCTGAATTTCAAATAGTGGTAGCAGCAGCTCCTGTGAATGGTGTCACACTGCGACAGCATCACAATTTGTGGTGTCCTGGGTCATACCAGCTGAGGACAATGGAAGTACTGGTCTGCTTAGCACCTGGGTTTTTATGCTCCATAGAGGATGGAAGGTACCTTCGATACACCATCAAGGTAGGAAGACAGCTGCAGATGTGGTAGATAACTATTTAAAAACATTTTGGTTGAGAAAAGAACTCTGGAAAACATTATTTAAGAGGCTGGTCAAGATCCCTCGAGTGAAGAATAAAGCAAAGCTTGGAGGAGGAGAAGGGAACACATTCAGGCAATTCAGGAGTGAAAGAGACAGATAAGGAGTAAAGGCATAAAAAGAGCAGACTCTCAAGACTCTCAGAGAAAAATGTATAAAAAGTCTGGTTACATATTATTGTTCATATCAGAGGGAAAGACACAGTTTGATGTCCTCTTGATTAACTTGTTATTGATAAGAAATACATCTTCTATTAATATATTCATGTTCTACAGGAATAGTTACATTTTACAGTTACACACTTTCCCCTAAAAGCAAACATTTTCAAAAGAAAATTAAAATGTATTATCATTTTCTTTACGACATAACTGTCCATATTTTTCAAAATTGATTTGGCCCTTCCACACAAGCTTCTCTATGGCATCTCTTATTTGAATATAAAATTTCATTTTCAAGCAAATAAACCACTATGCCAGTTACATCTACAATTTTGCTTCTGAGTGTTTTTATGAGCCTATTTTAATTTCACCTGATTTTTTTTTTCTTTTTACTTTAGTGGGCTTTCATTCAGGTTCTACAAACAGCTGAATTTGAAATTGCCTCACTGAAAATACCAGTCAAATTTTTTGCTTAAAAAGCTTCAAACATGTGGGCAGAAAATAATAAATATTAACTCTTGTCACTAAAATCACCAGTTCTCTACAATACACAGAATGACTGTTTAAACTGTGATAAAATGTAGGTATTATGCGTGTCACACTTTTATTTTGCAGGGGAATACAAATTTCAAACTTTCATCTAATGTGAGAATTAGGAATTCAGAGTCCTCCTGAACACTGAAGCTAAAAAACTTAAGGTAAATTTACTCCTCAAATTTCGTGGAGTTAAAAAATAAAGTAATTTGCAAGTTAGTTAAAATGGGATTTTGAAGCCCATTCTGCTTCATGTCTGTGTGTGTGCACCTGTTTAATCTCCACTATACCTATTTTTGGTTATAATGTCAGGGCATAAATGACACACTCTTAACTGTGTCATTTTCCAAAAGAGCAGGCAATGCATTTTAATGTATGGTTCTTTTTTTTTTTTTTAGGTTTCTAAAGCAATTGCTCTGAGATTAGAAACGCATTTACATTAACCTTCCTATTGTGTAATCTGCATCTGATTCATCATTTTTTGTCATAATTTCAGATCAGTTGCTAGCATTTTTTTCCCCACAATACAAAAATTGTATTTCTGTCGCTAGAAGTTGACTAAAGCGCATATATAGTTGGTTTGGATTATGGCAGCTATTCATATGAGTTGCTGAAATTATAATTTCTAGGGTAGTTTGGAGATGCATGGTATTCAATACATCACAAATGGACCAACATAAGCGAGCAGATGGTCTACACTGACTTATATTTCCCATGTCTAGCCTAGCCTATCTGCCATGGTACAGATGCTGTGAGTAGGAACGGTGTAGTTGAAGAGAGAAAGTATGACAGGTATGTAAAAAAGCGATGCTGACCAGAGCCGGTTACCAGGGCCAGCTCCGTGGAGCCTAGAGGGCACAATCGCTGCAGCCCGAGGCGACTTCACCTCCCTTCCCCAGGTCCCTCTGGGGCTGCGGAGTGGCTCAGTGCGCATCGGCCGAGGGTCTTCGGAGGGCGATGCGGGGCGCTTACCTGAGCAGAAGCTGCAGGAGGCCAAGGCCAGCAGCATGACACACACCAGCTGGGTTCTCATCCTTGCCGCGCCGCCCTCTAGAAAGTAAAGTCCATAAATCCTGGGGAGAGACGAAGAGAGAGAGAAAGAGACACACAAGACAGACCGACAGACCGACCGACAGAGCCGCGCCGCTCCGGTCCGCGTCCTCTTGCACACGCGCTGGCGGGCGGCTGCAGGCACCACACGGGGCACCCAGACCCTTCCCCAACTATATAAGCCGCGGGGTGATGTCACGGCGATGCCGACATCGCCTCCTGATGGAGCTCCCTCCCTCCTCCACACCCCTCATGCCCCCCGCCCCCATCTCTCCCGCTGCCCCTTCTCCGCCTCTCCGCCCCCGCCAGCGGCGACGCCACTCGCCACATGCGTCTGGCATGCGGAGCCCCGCGGGGCGCGCACCGAGCTCCCTCACCTACCGCCGCGGGGGGCGGCTGGAACGGGCTTTTCCCGAAAGGGAGTTATCCTCTGATTTGGAAAAGCCCCGAAATAAAATATCATTAGTATTATTAAAAACAAAGTTACCGCCGATGGTGGGACCCCTGACGCGCGCATGTGCCCGCGGTCCTCGTGCGGGCGCCGTCTGATGCGCTTTGTCTGTGATCTGTCTGAGCTTTCTCTGCAGCGAGGGCAAAACCGGAGAGAGAACGACACAGCGGGCATGGGCAGCGGTGTGATACCGGGCAGCGACAGGGGTGTTAAACAGGGGGTGGGCAGGGGATTGTGTGCCATGGAGCATGGTATAACTAGGCATGGGCAGAGGGGTTACATCGGCCACGGGTAGCAAGGAAAAAAAGAATACCTAGAGAAGTCTGTGTGTAAGAGAGAGATGGAGAAAGATAACGGGAAAGTCACTTGGCAGAGATTTTTCATAGATGCAGAAGAGAATTCTGATACCCGGCAGGGCGAGACTTCCTATTACTTGGTAAGAAAGCTTGTCAGAAGCCAGCAGCTAGGGTTTCAAGAGAGCAAGCGCTCCTGAGCGACATTTCTCCTAACATGCACTTTCCCGGTTGATTTTTACAATAAATACCTTTCCTTAAATGACCAGCAAAGAGCAGAATCCGTGAACAGCACCTAGAGCTCAAGACCACAGAAAACACGAAGGGCACTGTGGGGGCAGGACACAGCGCGAGGGCGCGGAGTGGGCGCGCACTGCCGCGGGAGGGAGAGCGGGGTCCCCTGTTTCCCCATCGCACGCCCTCTGCACACACGGCTCTGCTGCCTTCTACGTCTCAGCTCCCGAGTCGTAAAAACCACAGCAGTGATTCGAAGTGGAGGGTCGGGCAGGGTAATCTTTGACGTCTGAGTATATAAACGTAACGCTGAAGACTCGCATCAGCCGCCATCAAGCTACTGCTTTTACTGCCTTTTTACTCAGATAACAGACAAATGCTCCATCTGTTGAATGCAAATACTACAATACGGAACATTTTGATCTGCGTGAATACATTTGAGGACAGATACACATGCCACACATAGCAGGAACGCACTCCGTGAACGGCAGAGTTTGCTGGCGCGGATGTTCTCTTCACTGCAGAAAGTTCCCTTTAAAACGCAAAGGACAGTGACGAGTGCTGCTTTTCTCCCATACCCTCTGCTCCCGTCCATGAGACTGAAAAGGTGCCGCAGAAACAGGAAAAAACGCAGATTTTTTTCCAAAATCCTGGCACATGGAACACCTGGTGAGAAAAGTTTAATCAATTGAATTCCTTTTTTCCCTGAATCAATTTTTGGACGCATCAAAATTTGAATTTGAATTTTGTTTTGGTTTATGATTAAAAAAATGCAAAAGGAAATGAAGTTGAGTGTGTTCCGGTGGTGTTGGCTGTTTTAAGAACACCGAGTTTTGCATACAGTTGGGAACACATTTTTCTGTCCTACCAAGAGATAAATTAGAAGCAACCAAACAGACAAAGAAACGTAAGACCCCAGAACACGTTTATCACATTGTATGGGCTATGCTAGCCTGCCAGAAAGTTTCAGCTATTACTCATCTGCCTTAGCACGGAGGTTAGATAGCCACTCACACTCCCCTCTAGTCCCATTTTCTATTATTTCCATGATACAGAAAGATCAATCTGCAGCTGATTTTGCCCAGTGGGTGTTCTGCAGCTCAGAAAGCTCTATGAATGAGAATCATACTTTATAGATATTTTCTAGTGCCTACTCTCTGTCACAGATTTCTTCAATAGTGTAATTGCCCATATTCTTATATAACTGGAATTTATAGGAATGAAGTTTTTTTTTTCCCTCAGGAAGAGAGTAATTGCCATTTTGCTACCATTAAAATCTGTGATTACTTAATTGTTGCTTTTTTTTTCTTTATGCTGAGATACTAATAATTAGTGATTTTTAGAGGATGAAGATATAGTAAGATATAAGCATAATCTTTTTTATAATTGCTGTGTTTTCACCTTCTTTTTTTCTGGAAAGGAAAAGGCAGAAACTTTAGTGTTAAAAATCTCTGCTTTTTTATCATGTTGAATGTTCTTGACATATATCTTCAAGTCCTCTGAATCAGGCACAGCTGAGCTTCAACAATTACATTTTTTTCTCAGTAGAACTGAACTCTCTTCTCTTTCTCAGATGCTCCTTTACTTACTTTTTCTACCTTTTTCCTACATCTGTAGCTTCTACTGCTCCATTAAGAATTGCATATTAGGAATTTTAACCCTTTCAACAATTAATTCCCTAAATCACCTTGACTTTCTCAAGACATCTTCTTATCACATTTTGCGTTGGGATCCAGAGAAGCTTTTTAAGAAACCCACTCCCCACTCCACCCCGCTCTTTGAGAATCTGTCTCTCTGTTTTTAACTACTCCTTAACTAAAGAAAATCTTTATAACTATATCTTAGTGTCAGTCAGCTTGGGAAACTCAGTTTGTCTTTACTTGCTCTCAACATGTGATTTAAACAGCCTAGCCTGTCCAGGACTGTAAACCAGCTCCATTCACAACTGTGAGCCATCTGAAGATGATGAAACAACCAGGCAAATGGCAGATTCATGAAAGAAGAGATACATGAACCTCTATTTACTTTGCCACTGGAACATAAAACTACCATCATAATATATGGATGACACCAAACACAAAAGCCACAATCATCAAAAAGGAGAAAACCATTCTGCTAATGATCCAGCAATAGAGGGTACTAGAGACTATAATAAAGAACAGTCGATGTTCCATTTAGCAGTCTTATGCCTTGGAAACACAAATAACCACATTAATCATGAATGGAAGGTAATCAAGCTGTTCAATCCTGTCATTAAATAGATTTTTTTTGTGTATTTTTGTATTTTTTTGGCAAACATAGCAGTAGTTACAGAAGTATGGAAACTGGAAGAGGAAAGGAAGCATGGAAACTAGAGGTGGTCAGCAAGACAAAATTTCACACAGCAAACTGGCTCAGGATGCTCACTCACAATCTCAAATTTAAATTTAGTTGTGGCGATGAAGCTGCTTTGCACCTACAGTAGTTTGGCTATCAGTAGTTTAAATTAATAAACTGGGCAGAAAACTGGTGTCTCAAATCAATTTCTATCATGTCAGGTCAAGAGACAAAAAGCTTAAGCAAAGCAGCAGGTCAGACAGGGAAGGGTATTTAAAACACATTTAAAGCATAAAGCACAGTCAGATGCTGCAGATTGAATTTCCAAGACATTGTGAGTTTTCAGCATCTCTTTCTCTAAGCTTAAAATATGTCTAGGGATTTTTATTCTGTTCGGCCATGACAATGATGCTTAAAAATTGATGGTGCATTCAACTGCTGAAGGTCTTGGAGATCACCTGTGCTGCAGAGAATAACAGAAAAAAATATCAAAATCAAAAAACGAGATGATGTTTATCATTCTAGATCATTCTTAAGCAAGTAAAACATTAAGCAACCACTCTGCTACAAACCCAATCTCCTATAGCTGTTCTGTGACTCTATTTTTTAGATTTGTGAGGTTGTGCACTTTAAGGAAACCTTGAAGAATCAAGTGAATAAGAGCTTACTGCTGCAGTAAAAATCCAAACACATTATTATCTGAATCAGAAATATTTCTTAATATGCTGCAAATCTATGCCACACTTTGTAAGTAGCTGCAAATCAGCAGAAACTTCTTAGACATCTAATGAGCTGTTTATTTATGTTTTAAAGTTCCAGAGTTTGAAACTGTGAAAGTGACATTCTGTGTAGCCTATACATATGAGGTCTACATGCATGGCAGATCTTTATTTCTTTATGCGTTAATATTTCAAATGGCAACAACATCTCAGTACCCCAGGGGATTATGATTCTCAAAGCACAGAAAATTTTAAAGTAACATCTCACCAGAATGATCTGAAGTATCCTTTCTTCTTTTGAACTCTGGTCTGGTTTTTGGTTTGGTTTGGGGATTTTTTGTTTGCTTGTTTGTTTGTTTTTTCTCCATTGAAGCACAGCCCTTTCAGGACTTTGAGATTCTCTAACCCTTCTCATGAAAAAATAGATTCTGTATTTCCATTATTATAAGGCAAACATAACATGCTTGCAGCTACATTTAAAACCACTAAATACGTGAACTTTTCATCATACATATATATATATATATAAAACAGTTGGGAAACTGTTTAGGGAAAGCAAAAGCCACAAGGGAACAATCTTCCCTCCTACTCCTAATTTCCATTTTCCTTCTTCTCCTTTTCTTTTTTTTTTTTTCTATTAGTAGAATGCTCCTATCTGAGAAAGCAAACATTGCAGTTAGAAGTGCCACCACAGTGTGTCATGGGAGTTATGCTTTGGGCACCTCCTCCTTACTTTCACCTCTGAGCAATGCATTCTCAGGCCAGACTGCATCATTCTCATTTTTGTAATTTTGTATTTTCCCCAAATACCCAAGTTAATAAATTTTTCATTTCTCTCCAGTGAGCTATGAATATTTTAATTCAAGTTGCAGGATATAATATATACAATGGACATGGGTGAAAAACCTGATATAACTTTGTTGAAGATTGCATATTCATGTAATCTACTGTTCATCAGAGTGATCATGCTTTGAAATTTCATGTTAAAGAGATGAAATACTTAGAAGATGCAAAATTATTGTAATGATAGTGTTACTGTTGGACTGATCAGGTAACAATGATTATCCACAGTTCCTGAAAGAGCAAAATGAAATTGATCTGAATTCAGGGGTGTGACTGTCTTTTTTCCCATGATATTCAGTTTTTGTCTGCAATTATTCTTCAGTTTTCCATGGAACATAGTAACTGAAGACATGCAGTATTACGCTGGTTTAATTAAGTACTGTAAGTAGGAACTGGACTCCACATTGTGAAACTCTTGAAATCAAACTATTTTGTCATTCTTGCTGCCTTCACAAATTTCTTAAATAATTGTGCAGTTTCCCTGTATCCAAGGGACAGTTTCACTTTTACTAGTTTTTCAGAATCACATAGCCATGAAAAATTTTTGAGTTAAAAATACTAAGGAATATTTCTTCTGTGCACAGTAGAGAGGCAACATGTTCTTATTACTGTAAATCAGTGAGATTATGCTGAGACCTTCATCTTGTCCAGACATCATTTTTTTAGCAGGAGTCCTTAAGAGGTTTCCTAATAACCAGTAACCTCTTATTTATTTTTTTTTTTATTTAATAAAAGGGGACTTCAAGAGTCATGAACAGTCTTCCACAGTTGTTCTACTGTGGAATCAGTAGATTGTAGAATCAGAGAATCATAGAATAGTCAAAAGGTTAAGGTTGGAAAAGACCTTAAGATCACCTAGTTTCAACCCCCTGACACTGGCAGGGACACCTCCCATTAGACCAGGTTGCTGAAGGCCCTGTCCAACCTGGCCTTGAACACTGCCAGGAATGGAGCATTCACAGCCTCCCTGAGCAGCCCACTGTAGTGCCTCACCACTCTCACAATGAAGTTTTTTTTCCTTATGTCCAACCTAAATCTCCCCTGTTTAAATTTGAACCCATTACCCCTTGTCCTAGAAGAAAAGACTAAGAATACCTGTATTATATTGTAGAAGTGTTTCCCTTATTTGATTTGTTAGTTATTTTTCTTTCTGCAGAAAATTTCATTAAGCAGTGCAGAAGCACTGGTTTAAAAAGTATTCTTCATATGCAAGGTGCTTAGTTTGACCATTTATGAGTAGACCATTTAAAAATCATTATTAATTTGATTGTTTTTTATTTAGGAGTAATCCTCAGAAGCAAAATATGAATTCAAAGAGCTGTGGTTTCAGTACTGTTCCAGAATGCACATTCCAAATAAATACCCCTTTTGCAGCTTCCAGCCTTTTTACCTTTAGATAGAAAGCATCTATATAATTTGCACATCTGTGAACTGAAATTTGCATGCATAGCATTTAAGAAATTCCTTGGAGATTGAAGCACAGGCATCCCAATAGAGACAGACAAAGTGGTAATAAGAATTCATGTTACAACAGCAAACACAGGCAACCAATCATTCACAACATAAGCAAAAACATAACTGACAAAGAAAGTACCCTTTTTGAAAAATAAAATAAGGCTTTGCATCTGAAGAATATTTTACATTTGCATAACACACTTCAATTTCAGTGCTTTACAAACATTAATTAACTATAGTCATGTCTGAACTAGAATACAGCTTATACACACTGCACTGAAAAAAACCCACACGTTTGTCATCTGTGGCAGCCTATGCCAGCCTTCTGTTTACTGATAAGGCTTATCACAGGGAATGCTGAAGAGCTGCAGTCTTTACCTCTAATCCCTTATCAAAACCATTCAGAGCAGTGCATCTCCTGGACAGGTGTCATGACAGTAGTTCCACGTCTGTGGTCACCATCCATATCACAATGGCAATAAGCCTTGGTTTACTCATTCCCCTCTCTCTTTCTCTCCCCCCTCTTCCTCCCAACAGAAATATGTTAGACTGGCAAGAGAACAACTGTGATGTTACAACTGCAGGTAGACTAGGGGATTCAGCGAGCACAGAGGACTCACACCCCAGATTAGCATGGTGATGTCAGCCATACCTTGCGCTGTAGACATGATCTCAGCTTCAAACCGCCCCCCTGGTGCATTGATTTGTTGTGCTACTGGAGTCATGTTTAATTGAGACCCAGAGGGGACTGTTTTCTAATCACTCGATGATGTAGCCCCAGTCCTGCAAACACCTCCATACATGCCTGATTTTAAGAAGATGAGTAGCATGACTCAAATGCTAAAACTTAAGCTTGTCTGTATCTGTAAATTCCATGTACCCACACTGAGGAACATGAATTGTTGTTTTAAACAGTGACGCCTGGATTGCAGCTCTTGCTTTTAGTGAGATACCTGTGGAATACTTTGGCCATCAACTCAAAATACTAGCAGTCAAAGACCACAAGTAGGTTTGAAAAGCATTACGTTTACCTGGTGGTGCCATGTAACATTTCACGTTGTTGATTTGGGTAAAACTGAAAATTTTGAAAATCAGGAATAAATATTTAGGGCAAAAGAAACTTCAGTTTCTTCCTCCTTTGTTCCTCATTGTCCCCAGTTTCTCCTGGATATACAAAATGCTCCAGCTCTGTTCACTGGTAACCATCAAGACAGCTTGATAGTCATTGTTAGGGCTAGCAAGTGTTAGGGCTAACAAGTAAAGGATAGATTTGCCTAGACGTAGCTGCAGTGATCTCTCTCCTGAAGACCATATCTTCCTAAGCAATATAAAGCACTGGAAGTGAACCTCTCTGCCTCTATTTCAACAAATATCCCTTAAGGGAAAAAGTTTACACAGACAAGGTCCCTCTGCTGTGTGAATGACCAGCTGAGATCTTAATGCAAAAAGAATATTGTTAGATAGCATTCCTAAAGAGCTAAGGGGTATTAAAAGGTGTGCAGGAGTTAAAAAACTTAGCAAATGTGCCATGTTATCTATGGCAGGTTTACACAGGTAAAGCAAGTATATGTGGTTCCTATTCTCTACAGTCTAAAGCCATAGAAGGATGAGCACCACAGACCAATGATTCAGTTTAAGTGGCAGATGCATTTGATTAACTCTCTTTAAGTGTTTTCAGATATTCAGCTCTTACTAGAATCACAGAATCATATAATTGTTTAGGTGGGAAAAGAACTTTAAAATCATTGCATCCAACCATAAACCTAGCACTGCTAAGTTCCCCACTTCTCTTTTAAGAGCCACATCTACACATCTTTTTAATACCTCCAGGGATGGTGACTCGACCACTTCCCTGACAGCTTGTTCCAGTGCTTGAAAATCCTTTCAGTGAAGACATTTTTCCCAATATCCACTCTAAACCTTCCCTGATGCAACTTGAGGCCATTTCTTCTCCTCCTATCACTTGTTACGTGGGAGAAGAGACCAACCCCCACCTCACTCCATCCTCCTTTCAGGTAGTTGTAGAGAGCAATAAGGTCCCCCCTTGAACCGCCTTTTCTCCAGGCTAAACAACACCAGTTCCCTCAACTGCTCCTCATAAAACTTGTGCTCTAGGTCCTTCACCAGCTTTGTTGCTCTTCTTTGGACACACTACAGCACCTCAGTGACTTTCTTGTAGTAAGGGGTCCAAAAATGGATATAGTATTCAAGATGTAGCCTCACCAGTGCCAAGTATACTTAGTAGAGAACACAGGACAACACTAACCAACTCCAAAGTTTCTCAGAAACATAAACATTAGAGATAAGGAGTTGGCTATTTTTTACACATTTGTTTATAAAAGGTAATTCAGATTGCTGACTTCATCAGCCTTTGATCAGTAATCCTGTACATTTTCTTTTTGTGTAATAGGTCCTGCAGTTGTGTTTTGAAATGCTTACAGAGTGCAGACACCAGCACCATCATAATATAGTCTACAGCCCTTGTACCAGGATCAAATTCAAGATGTGTTTCTAACAGTAATTTTCACTATGAAGGAGAGAATAGGACACTTCTCTGCCACGCGTAACAACCATTTCAGCTCCCCCTAGCCACTACACACTGCTGCTAGATGTCATTCATATTTGTAATGCTGAACCTGTGCTTTTGCGTATATAATTCAATGGCAGCAGTTTCTTGCCACATCATACCATTTGTGGTTATGCAGCTGACCAGTCAGCTGACTGTATACCAGTACCAGTCATAGATTTGTGCACGCAGCCAAATAGATCTTTTTTCAGTAAGGCCTTCACAGCCAGTCTTAGTCACAGTCAGGGACTGATTGTCTTCCCCCTAATGCTACATTACCAATAGGCTTACACAGTAAAATCGGCTATATTTCCTTTATTTTGCTTCAGGAATTAGAATACTAGCAGCTTAGGATGGAGAAGAAACCAGTGGCGCATATTCCTTTTATTCTCTAGAGTTCAAGTGCCCAGGCCTTTGGTAGCTTTCTTGCTGAAATAATAATTAAATTAGTTGGGGAAAAAAATACTTGACAAGGGGCACGAAATAGTTTCACATGAGCAATTGTTTACAAGGAAGCAAGTCTCCTCCTTTGTGAGGAACTATACCCCAGTTCAATACAAGATAACATCTTCAGGGGAAGATGTGAATCTTGACATACATATATATGCTATGTAAACTGGCTCATCCTGCTGCTTCTTTTTGGTCTGTCAGATGCAAGCATGCACCCCGCATGGCTTTCTGCCCTTTGAAAATCATCCTGATACTAGCTGGTCTGGAATGCCATCACTGGCACCTCTGCCAGAAACATTCAGGCATGTAAAATCCTCCTAAACCTTTCATTAGAGACCTATGTTCTTTTTTGGAACTGATGCCAAATCTGTGATAGAGCAAATGTGTCTTAGATTTCTGAAGGACTCAGATAGTTTTGATTGTATTATTATATTTGAAATAGACAAAGACACTAGAAAATACAATAAAAAATATTCTGCCCCATCTTGATAGTTAGCTCAATGCAATTTTACCTTTTTTTTTCCTTTCATTTCTGTGTTTTAAATTGGTCCTATTTGAATTGTTTTATTCTGAAGTTAACACCAGGTTTATTCTTCAGTTAATGTTCTGTGCAATAAATCTGCTTTCCAGCTAGGATGAAAGTAAGCAGTTCTTTTGGATATGAATTACTGAACAGTCTCAAGAGTTTTGAGTCGGGTTTTTTCATCTTAGGGAGACAAAACACTTGTGATGTCCCAGAGATTGGTCTTTCCTAACACATTTGCAGTTGTTCATTTGTGTAAGGCGGCCTTGATCAGAAAAAACTCCCACTGGCTGCAATGCAAAAGATTCAAAAAAGCACACAGAAATGTGAATTTAATTGTCTCCAAGTATTACATCATATGCAGATTCCTACCCTTCTGATTTTTTTTTTTTTTTAATAAGAAATTGAGTGACAGAAAGATTTAGAAGCTGTTCCAACCCAGAATTTTCATATGTTGTGTATTAGATTTCTCATTCTTCATGATGCCCCAATTTCCTTTAAAAGCAATTCATGAGCTGGCAGTGTGCCAGTATAAGGTTATGAAACAGCAGCGTTCTGCCACTGTGGAATTATTTGTGATAGCTTCCATGTTCCCCTGGATGAGATGAGATGAGAGGGTGGTGGAGGGATGTAAGCATTTGTTTCTGTCCTTCATGCAAATAGGCCCCAGGCATGGAGTTATTCTGTCATTTATGTAGGGTTTGAGTACTTTTCATGCATGGCTGGAATTTAACAAGGGGAGAGGGCCTGTATCTTAATGTGCGTCTGGCCCACATGTAAGCAGACATCTGGAGAAGATCTCTCTGTGCAGGAAGACGAGAACAGGCATGCTGGAAGCATACATCAGGAAAACAATATCTAGGATTTTGGTGTAAAGTTGAAAAGTGATAGGCTTAATGGGTGCAGGTACTGACAGGATCTCAGGGACTAACATTAAAGAATATTAGAACTCCTTCTGTAACGACTGCAGTAGTGAACACCTCCAGGGGGCATTTCTTTCATATGTTTACCTCTAAAAGATGTTCTCATTCAGCAGAGAGGAGCACACCCAGAGGCTTGGTTCTTTCTGAAAATAATTTTCAGTTGCAAAGGTCAGTTCTTTTAAATACTGTAAAAGCTACTTAAATTACTTAAAAAAATAGTTCTTCTTTTGAAATATAAAATAATGAAACAAGGTTAAAGAATGAACCAGTTGATCCAGCTCAGTTGAACAAGAGACTTCTGAAATACAGCCACAAGAAAAATAAAATATTACCTCTTTATATGCACGTAGTTGAGGAATCAAACCTTGCCATGATCATGTCAACAGTTTATCTTTAATTCCAGTGAGAATGCATCACTCTGTTAAGAAGCAATTTTAAATACAGCAGTCAAAAAAAGAGGTAAACTCGATATATATGGCATGAATATTCATTATCTCAGAGGCTGTGTGGTGGATACATGGTCCTTCTCCTTTTTAAAACTTACATGATCAAAATTTGAGTGGGAAGAGGAGGAGAAATAATGTAATTTTCCAGTTTGTGGTTTGAAACCATTTCTTTTCCTACTGTGTGAACCAAGATCTTGGGACAGTCTTAACTAAACCTAAACCTCAGAAACCTGTGAAATATTAAATAAATGGGACCTTATCATTGCAGACCAAAAGGTGTACAATTAATATTCCCTTTATTAATCACATAATAGAGTGCAGATCATATCATCATTAATGGAGGTTTAAAGGCAGGGGGACTGTTCTGAGAATATTTCCTTAGATTCTTCCTGTATCTCTTTGCTTTCTATATGTTTAAAAGTCTTCAAGTCATTGAAGATAATACTATCAATTGCTTATCTACAGAACTTATACTCATCTTTTCTTACTGAGTGCTGCAAGGACTGTCATTCCTTATCCTTGGATGTAGGCAGCATAATAACAAGAAACTTTTTTCAGAGCATAGGAGTAGGTGATAATATATTATGCAAATTTAGCATATGTCTTTTGAAAGAAAAAAATGCTATATATATTGCAATAAAGCATTTTATTAATATATATTAATATAATATAGTATATTATAAAATATAATAATTATAATATATATTACTAATATATATTATTGCTGTAGCAATAAAAAATATATTTTATTAAAGATGTTTATAACCCTATATTATATTTGTATCAGGAAAGTATTTTTGTCATATTTTTAAATAAGGAAGTGGCGTTTTTTTGTGTCATTTCAACTTCTAAACCCTTCCAGTAATAGACGTTTCCAATGTGTCTTTCACAATGGATGCAGTTTGAGCTACTGCTCCTAGGGGTGTGCTCAGATCAGTTTTGTTTTGGCGATAAATCCTCTACACCAATTATTGGTGATTCAGGTATAGTACTTTGGGATACAGAAGTTCATCTAAACTGCTCTCTCTGACTTAGATGGCACAATAGCCAGAGCTGTTACTAAGTCAGGCACAACAAAGAATATAACCACTACTGCAGCATGCTGCAAAAACTGTTATGAAAAACGATAAAATTATGTTTCACAAGAGGATTTTTTTTTTTAAGTAAACGATGATAATAGATCATTTAATTCTGTGCCATTTCCATGATTACTGTGCAAATCTGTGGCAGCTAAGAATTTAGTTCACGTCTCTTAACATATTTTAATCAAAATTGCATAGTGAAGAAAAAGGGTCTGCTAGAGAGGTGAAGACACAAGCAGAGGAGTAAATGTGAGGTAGTCTTTTTATCTCCAGCATCAGATAATCAGCAATTCAAGGATTTTGAAAGCTGAAAGCTTATTTGGACCATTATATTTAATAGACCCTGCAACAGAAGGATGTTCTTTCATAAACCTCGATGCTCACTTAATTTGCTTCAACCTCTTTATTGCAGACTGTTCAAGTACCTAACTGACAAACATTTACAACATTATGGAAAGAGTGGGAATACATAAGGGAGGAGAGTGTTGGAAACTGAGAAAATGGTAAATTCAGTCACAGGATATCATCTCAGGACCTAATGAAAGCAAGGAGAGAAAGAGATACAGGGGTGGATTAAAAATGTCCTGACTGGAATAGTCATGTGCAGATAAAGAATTTGACTCCACATCTGGGGAGCTCCTCTTTGCCTATGCTTAGGAGTACTTGGGGCTTGTAGAATACAAAAATGTTTGCAAATAGTTCTGCATTTGCAATGCTGAATAAAATCCTACTTACAGGAGGACAAGCTGCCTGTTTTGTTTACTGCTGTATTAAAGTGCAGGAAAATCTTTACATGGAACTCCTCTATGGAGGTCACAACAGCTGAGGTGATGCTACATCTGGACCCAATTTGCAAGTCAAAAGTAAGCTGTGAGGTTTACTGTACTTCAGGCTATGCCAGTAGCTAGTGAGATGTAGAGGAAGCAAGGGAAAAGAAAAAGAGGTCTGAGAAACACCTGGACCGATGTGATAAAAAATGAAGAACCCAGTGATTTTTGTGATCTTTATTGGCCACTTTTGTTCTCCCTGACATTTGCAGTCAGAGGGCAGTTGTGTCATTTACTTACAAGTACATTCTTTTTGTGTGTGTTTATTTTAACTTTGCTGTCTGATTATTTCTTTCAGCAGGCCCTTGCACTTACACTGTGAGAAATAACTGTTTCCTATTTATTTTCTCCATGATACGTATTATTGTAGACCTCATAATAATCAGATACTCACTTTTCTGCAGGTTCAAGTGTCTTATCTCTTTACTTAATTCCTCCTCACATATTAACCCATTATGTATATTAACACTATCTTGCTATCATTTACTCTCCCTTCCATACCCTCTTCCCCCCCCCACATCCTTTTTCAGATGAGCTACCTGGGGTATTCGAAATGTAGGCTCAGAATGAAGTTTACAATGGCACAATGAGCTTTTCCACTTCATTCTGCATTCCTTTCTCATTAATTGTTAACTCTCTTTTTTTGTTTGGTTGGTTGGTTGGCTGGTTTTGGTTTTGATTTTACCAGTACAGAACACTGACCTAAGGCTTTGCTTGAACTGCCCCAATTAAATTACGTTTACTGAGATCTGACAGTTAAAGGTTTGTTTAGATTTTATGCTCAGGGATATTACTCTGCATTCATGAGCAACCTTCACTTTCCAGATTATCAACAGCCACTAGTCTTCTGAGTCCCTTTTGTAAATCATCTTGAGTAAATTGAGCAGCACAAATCCACAACCTCTCTGAAGATGGATCACCCAGTTTCTTGCTTTTTAATCATTATAATCCTAGCACTGACCTTTCCCTTTTACTCTACTGGACCATCTAGACTAGTGTTTGTATCCATATACTTGGCTGCACTTAAAGCAAACATAAATATTTATAATGCCTTCAAATGAGGGAGCCAAGGTATCAGAATCAGCCTATGCACAGTAATCGAGAGCAAAGAAATGGGCAAATTTTCCTGTTCCTAAGATATCTTTTACTGCTGCCAGAATGAGGTGACACAATGTGGCTGAACTAATCTGGCTGCTTAGGGCTGCTCAGACGAGACATCTTCCTTCCACATCTCTCTGCCCACATTCTTGGCCACATGGTCCCGTTTCTCTCCACACATGCCAGTCCTGCCAATTGTCTGACACCTCAGTAAGACAATTTAACTAGTTAGCCTAACAAAAAGCTGCTTATTTACTTTCCTGTGTAAAGTCCATTTTCCATCCGTTTAAAAAGTTGAATTGTGTGAGCACAACCAGACCTGGCACATGGAAAGCCTCAGGAGCCTGTGGGAGAAGAATGACACCTCCTCATCTTTAAGGACAGCAAGCTATTAGATAAGATGAAATAATTTCATGTAAACCCACTCTTAGAATAGGTCTCACTGAGCTCCCAAGCTGTCCTACCACACAAAGATGGAGGTCTTCCTCCCTCCCCCTATTTCGAAGTTCTCCTTTTACTTTGCTTCCTTTCATTCTCTCAGCCCTGCTTATAGTTAACTCCTCCCTTGCACCAGCTCTAGAAATCACAGTCTGACTGATCTTGTCTGATTCTGAGGTAAGCCAACTCACCTCACCAATCAGCCCAAAACAGAAGTAACAATCTTTTGTTGCCGAGTTGCAATTTGAATGAATTACATCAGCTTACCAGGAAATCAGATGGGATCCCAGAGACTTAGCAAGGTAGGCACTGGAACCAAGTGGTAGGTGAGAAAGGAAAGGAGAGAGCAGTAGCACACTCTGTTGCATGTAAGAAGTGATTTTCAAACTATACCCGTAGACTGATACAGTTAAAGCTGGGTTTTAAAGCATTGCTATGCTGCAGTATTTTTGCCAAAGAGATGTATACAACACCCAGCGTGAGCTGCTTTGGAAGATGGCAAATGAAACATTTCAATTTATTAACTTTAAGCTTTCTGATTAAGCACCTGAGGTTTCAGTCCAGATTTATTGTTCAGTAAGCTCACCCAGGTGGCAGGTGATACTCTGGTGTTTATAATTCTATTTCCTTCTCCTTTAAATACCAGAGTGAATTGTTGACACATTTTTCTGATGATCTCAATTGCAGTACATATGTATTTTATTGAGTATTTTCAAAAACTGAGTCCTGCAAACCAAGCTATCTTCCATTCATTCATTACTTCTGCTAGGGTGAAGATATTGTGTCAGAGAACAATTTGGCTGAGCTTATCAGATCATGTATGAAAAATGCCACGTTACCAGCTATTTGCCCTCTATATTTTTGCATGAAGAAAGCATGATTAGAAAGTGACCACCCTCAGGACATGAGCAGTGGTTGTTTTTTACATCCATGCATAGCATGCTGGGAAGTGCCAGGGCCCTGGTCTGGAATGTTGGCCCGATATTTTTGGAACATCAGAGCTGGAGTTTAAAGAAAACTGAGGACATGTACATACAGATACAGATAATTTGAGGCACTTTGGAAGTTTAAGGGCAAGCAAATTGAACTGTTGTGTCAACAGTGCCTACAAAATTAACCTGTCCCTCTGAAATCTTTTGCTACTATTCCTACTCTATTTAGAGACTGGTTGGAATGGAAATTCACATCTCTTCTATTACTGAGAGAATTATCTGTGGGGGTTTGCCTTTTTTTCTGTTTTTTGGTTTTGTTTTTGTGTATGCATAAACTCTGTAAATCTTTTTGCCCCTTATGGTAATTTTGTTTGGGTTCTGCAGATTAGTTGAATACCAAGTGAAACAGCCTCTATTCACTTATTTAGGATATACAAAATGTCCTTTGGTCTTGTTTTTAGCAAAGAGCAATGTTCCTCATTCTTAAGATTCTCTTTTATTAATTTGTAAGACTTTATCGTGCATCCAGTTACTTTCTTCCTGGCTTTGGTTAGCCTAATTGTGAAAGTACATAGACTAAAAGCCTTCCCCTCTTCTTCAGCTCTGGGGAAAACGTCTGCTGGAGTCTTTCCTACAGTTCTTTGACTAGCTACATGAATGTAACCAGCATTTTGACTTACTTGTGCAGAAGGACCTGTTTCCCACGTTACCTGTCTTTGGTTGAAAATGATTTTGCATGTGCTAGTAGAAGACGAACGATTTGCATGGTATTTTAATATTTAAATAAAATTATGAGATGACTATTCAGAAGTAATAAAACCAGCTACAAATATTTTCAAGATCCATTTACTTTCATAATGAAAAGTTAATATTATTCTGTAGATAAAGCTATTTCATTTTACCTCTGCCAATAAAAATAGTTATTTGAATACTAATTATTCTAGGAAATTCTACACTGATTTGATTTTTATGCCAAATATGCCTTGAACAACTCCTAGGGACCAAAAAAATTTTCCCAGTCCTTTAGATATAAAGAAAAATTATTCTGTGGCATATATAACCTGATTCAAAGCAAAAGAAAAGACTTCTATGGATTTAATCTGTTTGATTTTATGTTTATAATGTCAGAATCAGACTATGTAAAATCCAGCCTGTCAGTAGGATAAGAAAACGGAAAGTTGTTTCTCTTCAGCTTCCCTGTTTTTGTGTTGTTTGGATGATTACGCAAATAAGGCTTTTAAGACGCTCCGGTCCCTCTCTTTGTAGTTACAGCTCACGGAATTTAGAGGCGTGGGACAGAACTGAAAATATGTTGGGTATTCCCAGAGCAGCCAGTAATAGGTAAACCATGGAATGGGCCTTTGCTTTGTTTTCTTCAGGCTGCTGTGCCTATCTTGACTGAAGGAGGAAAGGGGAATTTTAGGAAGAGAAAAAGCCTTTTTTCAGATAAGCCCTTACTCTGGTAGGCTCCTGTTTAACCACCCCCTTTGGTTAATAAAACAGTTCCCTATTGTGCTGCACCTTTGGGCGGCCACATAAATAATTTGCCCTGTAATATCTGAGAAACAAGGCGGCGGGGGTGGGGGGAGTGATTTACATCTAACATGTACCTGTTGTATTAACTGCAAAAAGTAGAGGGATAGGGTGGACTACGACTTTGCTGGGAACTTCCCACCCACCTGCGACCTCGGGACCTTCAACCACCGGCATCAATGAGCCTTTGGGGTACCATGGCTCCATTCTCCCCTGCTCCACTCCACACTGGAAGTCGAAGGAGGAAAAAAAAAAAAAGAAGGAAAAAAAAAGGGGACGGGGGGGGAAGGAACTTTTTTCCGTCAAAAGTTTTCCC
>JANHGB010027842.1:12560-31261 GCA_026283785.1 Coracopsis vasa | reverse complement strand
GAAGGTTTCTGAGTTTTAGTCAAGAGGTAGTTAACTTACCAAGTATTTCCTCCACGTTTTTATAGCTTTTGAAAGGCCTACTCCTCTGTCATCACAGTGAAGACAAACAGTTTTGTGGCATACTTGAACAATACTGGACCTTCCAGAAAAAGTAGCTGTATTTGCCAGGAAGTCTAGCATGTAGGACGCAGCTGTAGGTCCATTTTTCAGGGTCAGCACTTTCAACCACAAAATCAGCAGTCGGTTTCTGCAGTATGAAGCCTTAAGCAACTTCTAACTTGATGGAGGGGACTGCTATCAAGCTGCATACTGTAGAGATGGGGCATGCTTTCAGCTCAACTAATGGGAAGTAGAGTCCACAGCAGGGCAAAAGTTTAAGTTGGGGGAAAAAAGTATGTAGTAGCTGTTGCAACCCCTGCTATTAGTGGCTCTTCTGACAAGATACCGTACAGGAGCCAAACCACAAAGTGGGCAGAATTGGCGAACATGAAGAGATTATTCTGTTTGACTCTCTCTGTATCTTTTCCCTACCCAGATCCTTTGACAGGAATTTGTGTGATACTTCCATGGCTGCTAGGAGACAGTGTTGGCTTTTGTAATGCAGTGTTTCCACAAGTATGTGCTACATTCCCACACTGGGGTGTAAACCTTTTTTTATTAAATATATTTATGTGTATATTTTTCTCCACTTTTAGCCCTTACCTCACTGAAGTTAAAATTTGAAAGCTTATCTTCTCTTGTCCAGCTTTAAATGAGCAGGAAAGCAGGATCTTGAGCGGTGTTATGGTGTCATTAACAACTTCTGAGCAGTAGATGGCACAGGAGAGGTAGGAATGAACAAGAACAGCCACCTCACTCAAGTTTTTGCCTGTATCTTTAAGCAATTTAAGAATACAAATGACCAAATTAGGAAGGTTTGTATCTAGCCTGTAGAGTGGCTATTATGCTTGTTAACTTGATCTTTTATCCTAGATTAACAGAAGTCTTTGAGTTGTAAGTATAATACATTTTCACGGTGTGACATTTAGAAAATGAGTTTTCTCCTTATGTTGTACCGTCTGGTAAATGAAAAATAGACACTGTATATGCATGTAATAAAAGTTATAGGAATCATATGCTTATACACTTTCCACCTTCCATGATTTTCCCAGTGATTAGATGCTGAATTCTTGTAGCTGTTGTGTCAGGAAACAAATCTCATGAGTATAAACTTTACACTACTTTGTGCTTTGTAGCCCCCAAGATAATGATCAAAAGCTTTTCTCAGTTCATGTGCTGTATAATGTGTGTCGTAGGAAGTTATTAGGTATTTGCTAAAGACAAAAATACTTGTTTTATTTCCTTTGATTGAAGACTGAGAAGTTACAAGTGTAAACAAGGCTCCAGGTACGGGGCTAAAGATCACAAAAATACCTCCATCTGTTTCTTTAAACAGATTTCTTTATTTTTTGCCTTTTCATTTGTGCAGGGGAAAAGCTTCAGATGGAAAGTCCTGGAAGGGAGAGGCCACAAGGGAGCATGGTCTGTCAGTTTGTGAAGGATCAGGACCAGGGAACTCATCTCCCTTCTGCTATTGACCTGATGTGTGACCTTGGGCAAACCATGCTTCCTCTGTGGGCCTCGCTCCTCCTTGCCTTTCACTGTATGTCATTCAAAACAGTATAAAAATGCTGCTATTCCAATTTAATACCTTTTTCATTCATTGTGTTGCATAGGCGTAGAGAAGAGCCTGATCCTGTTTTCTTTCTTTCATTTATATCTTGTGGGGATGATTTGCTACTGTTGGTATAGCCCTGGTTGATTTAAAAAAAAACACTGACTTTTTGTCTCACTTTCCTGTTTACCCTATCTTCAAGTAAGTTATCACATTATAAATGAGAAACAAACAGATTAGATTTGCATTGCTACTTATTTCCACAGGCACAATAAATACCTTCATGTCATTGTATTCTTTTGGTGATGTAACTACAAAAAGCAACACATGCTTACTAGAATGAGAAGAGGAAAAGGGAATTTTTTAGCCCAAAGCACAGACCCATGTTCACCTTGATTCTGCAGTGGGAATTGTACCACACAGTGAATTAACCACAGAGTTTTGGCAGTATGGTATGAGTTGGAGTGAAGAAAAACATAGTTTCAAAATGAAACTTCGCCTTGAATTACCTGATATAAATTGCTATTGCTTATTGCAGAGATTACTTAACACAGGCAGCTGGGAGGCAGTGAGCCTGTCCTAAGCCCAGAAAAATCACTGAAGTATATACCCTGTGACAATACCTATAGATCGTATCCTTTGCCCACTCCCACTGCTGCCAAAACAGATGCTCAAGGCTGTTACCAATACATTGTAATTTAGTGCTTTCCAAATCAACACGTATTCTAGCTCTCCAGTGTAGCCAGAGCAGTGGAGTTGTTGGCTACTCTGAAGAGGTGGTGGAGTGACCTAAGCAAATAATAATAATAATTCTTTTTTATTTATTTATTTTTTTATTATTGGTGTCTTGATTTCACTGTAGGCTCTGAGCATTTGACCACGTTCATGCTTTTCTCTCCCTTTTACGTTTTGTCGTTATTGAGGTGCAGTTTCACTTGGCCTAGATTCTTCTCTTGACTTCATTAGTCTCTGTTCACACTAGTGCCAAAATCCTGAATATGTACATCATCCTGCAATGTCCTTTCCCTTAACTGAAGATTGGAGCTTAATTATACAACTAAACACAATTCTGGTTTTTAATATTGTCCACCCTTAAGTAGCGCTGGCATTTTTGAAAGTTTGTTTCATTTAACATAGGCAGCAAGTTAAAGACTCTCCCAAAGCACAAATAATTAAAAACCAAAAAAACCCACTAAATTGAGAATGCTTTCTCATTTCCACTGTGCTTTTAGACAGGTACCAGCTCTATTATGCCATAAGAGGAACAAAGTGTCTTAAATTCCTCAGATGTTTACAGCAAAAAAGAGTGATTTGTGAGGAATAAAGAAACAAGGCACAGTATTACAAATTTATTGTGTATCAAAAGAAAGTGAAAAAAATAACAAAAAAACCCCAAACCAAACAAACCAAAACACCCTCTCTGTCCTCTCAAATGCTAACAGAGGGAATGGGAAGATATTTCTAGATTTTACGAAAGTTTAAAATGGGTTCTGTTTTCTTCTGTCAGTGGGATACTCAGACTAATCTGTAAATAGTGTCTGTTTATCATTAATTGCTGTGGCTCTGTGATTCCTACCTCCCACTAGGACTTCCATGAAAAATAGTATGCTTTCGGCCAAACAACATTCCATGGGAGAGGTGGGGGAAAGTAAACAATTAGCAACAGGGTAGGCCATGAGTATTAAAAAGAAATAATAATGTAAACAGTAATGGAAAAGAATGTCCTAAAATACAGTATACAAGCAAATAATTTGTTGCAGCAGAAACTAATTAAAGGCCATATAATTCCAATATTGCAGATGGTTTTCAGAATGCCTTTTTAAATGGAAATACTGGTGAAATTAGGGTGAAATTCCTCTCAGTGGCAGATGGAAAGAGCTGTCCTGTCTTGAGAGAGACTCTCTTGTAGTTGAAGCAATCACCTACCCTGTGTTTGCTGAGACAGGTCTGGTTTCCTTGCTTCCTTACACGTTGTCTTGCTTCTTTCCAGCTCATGCTTTTGAACTGTGAGCCTTAGACATATCACCGTATTTGGTTGAAAAAGAGATGAGATCAAACATGGTAGATGTTTTGATTATGTCAAAATAATGCTAACAATTGGTATGTTGTGACACTGGTTTCTATACAATAGCATTTGTAGCATCAAGCGATCAAGTATATTATGATAAAAAGCCTTTCAGAATGAACTTTGTCCAGTTGGCTGACACCTATTTTTTTCCATGCCTTTTTTTTGATTTTTTTTTTAACACTGGGAAAAAAAAAAAAAGGCTGAGTGAGAGTAACCCTCAGTCTTTTATTTTAGTCGTGTTAGAGTGTTAGAAAAAATATAGGGAATCAAATTCCTGAAAGAGATTGACTGATATATGCTTTTTTGGTTTTCCTTATGTGTTATTTCACCAAGACTATGGGGAGATACTTGGCCAAGTTCAACCATTTAAAACAGTCCCATGGAAGTGTAGCAGAATTAAAGACACAGTGTGTTTTAAACATTTCCAGTCAAAGTGTTGTGACTATAGCCTCATCTTGGATGTCTATAGTCTATTATAAATTGATTTTTCTCTTGTGTCTAATAGCTTTAATGCTGAGTTAGTAGTGTTGTCCTGAACTAAATCTAGTAAGAGAGAGTCCCAAGAGCCAGCCCTGCTTTCATGTGTCGAGCAATTACTCTTCTGCTTCCCTGAATGTTACATCTATTTCCATTTATTGTAATGCCCCCACGTAACCATTTATAACCTAGAGTAAAAATCTGAGTTCTGGAAAATTCAGATTGACTTAAGCTATCAGCTATAAAGCGAAATAGTGTGCAAATGAAGGCTGTGTTTCTACTCTGTTATATTTTGTCTCTACAGCCCTTTTCCATCAGCAAACTTCAAAGCAAGTGACTAATTTCTAGAGAACTTCAGCTGATATGTATGTAGTGACACACAGTATTGTGGTCAAGATGATGCCCATTATCTGCGACAGTGGTGGAAACAGACCATGGTTCTCTTGGCTTGGCTGCCTAATTCAGTGAGTTCTCCACATGGGACTGATGATGCTGGGTCAGACCAAGAGTTCAGCCACCCACTGTGCTGTCCCTGACTGGCATTTCTGTGCACTTCAGAAAAGAAAAAATAAATTCTGTCCCCACCACCCAGCTTCCAATAATGTTCTGTTTCAAGGCTTGTGCGTTAGAGATCCCATCCAGTTCTTTATGTTTCATAACTACCAACAGATCAAGTCTCTATGGATTTCTTATCTCCCTTCTAAATCTGTTTCTGTATTTGGCTTTTCCACCATCCTGTGGCAGTGAGTTCAGCAGTTTGTGTTGTCTGAAAAGTGCTTTGGTTTGTTTCTTTCAAACCAAGTAAGTCACAATTGCATGAAGTGTCCCCTAGTTCTCATTTTATGAGGAAAAAGTAAGCAATCGCACCCTGTGACATTCTCTATACCATTTTTACAGACTTGTGTCATGGTCCAGCAAACAGCTGTCTATATTCCACACTGATGAGCTCTTATCTTTTATAGCCTCTCCTCTGATACGGAAGCCATTCCCTACCTCTGATTCAAAAGGCCACAGTTTTCTATGCTTTTTGTACTAGATGAAGTAGCCAAAGTAACTCCAAGTTCTACTTCTTAATTAGGAATGGCTAATTTAGAGTCCAGTATTAGGGGCATACTCTATGTTATTTTTTTCTTCATGTGCATTAATTTGTACTTCTCTGCCATGTAACTCAGGATTGTGAGGTTTCTCCTATCACTACTCTGTTAGCTTCAGTTCTGGAAAGTATTTATTTTGTTTATTTTATTAATATGCTGATCTGTAATGTGCAAACCTCATTGCTTTTCCCCTCATTGATACTATATTAAGCAGTGAAAGTCCCAGTTGCTGTCACAAGCAAGTTGTATACTTCACTTCTACTTGTTGTGATACCTGAGCATTCATACCTAATGTTTATCCTTAATGTTTTATGAGGAATCGGTCTGGGAGAGTGCATTCTCTGTTATCCCATTGCCTTTGGTGTAAGGTTTGTAAAAAACCTTCCTGGAAATTAAATTTTCTGTATGAACCTTGCACACATACTTATGATTCTTTGAAAAAATCTAGATTTTGTCTTAGATATTCGCAGTATATCACATATAAATGTGATATATCACATATATTATTTTTTATTTTTTATTCTTTATTACAGTGTCCATAAATATAGTACAGAAGTCAGACTTACTAGCCTGTAAGTCATAAATTCTCTGGTACTGAAGCTGATGATCTGTTACTAAAGATCAATGTCCTCTACTTCTTGACTGAGGTTGTAGGGTATAGGCCCACTCCACCTGGTCATTATTCTTCAGCTTTTAAGTGGTGGAAAAGTGGGTATTGTCTCAAAAGTCTGTCTTGTTTTCTCAACCTTTCTGTCTTGTGTTTAAGTACCAAACTTCATGTTAACTTTATCCAAAACAGCAGTATTAGAACTGTTATTTCACCAAAGTTACTGATGTTAATACTTGAAAACTGTTGTGATGCAGAGGGACTGGTGTTTTCTTTTGTCACAGAGCCCCAAAATGAAAGTGGTTCTTGGAATAATTTTAAATGAAAGTAATACTTTTTTGCTGGAATGATTTTTTTTTTTTTGTTGATAAGGGCACATAAGCTAGAAAGTTACAATACTGGCTGTGCTCACATAATCACTGCAATGAAAAATACCAGGGATGATAGTAGAAGTGGAACACAGGAAAATAAATGATTTTTTTTTTCTTTACCGAAGCAGCAATTTGCTTTTGCTGGTCCTCCATTTGGCTGTAGATGAGAGGCATTGCTAAAAACGCTTCATTACCCATTAGCTAATAAAGCTTTTCTTTCATCAAATAACACTCACTTGATGGAGGAAAAAGTATTTCCCTACTTTGAAGAAGACAGTGACATACTGTCACATGGCTTCAGAAAGTGACAGCGCTGACATGTTATTTTTTTCTTTGTGTAACTTGCTTTCTCTAGCATGTAGCAGCATTTGAAACAAATAGTTCTGTTTTTGTATATATGGATAAATTAAGTTGTTGTTTGGATGCCAAATCAGAGACAGCAATTAGGGGTATTAGCCAGAGGTGCTATGAATATGCAGAGAAAATTGGTTTGGAGTGTTTTTAGAGGCTAGAGTGAAACAATTCTGGCAAGGGCGAGTGAAGGCATAGGGGAACAAGAAGCTCTGTAATGTGTAACTTGCAGTGTGACTGTTTATTACACTGGCTATAGCCAAGACACTTGCTTCAGTCAGATGCTAGTCAGCCCTTTTTCTTGGCCATCCTCGCTCTTTCTCTTTGTCCATGTATTCATATATAATCAGAAAGTTTTATTCCAGCTTTGTAATGAGTTCATTAAGTTCCTGTTCTGGAATCTTATCCCTGTCAGCACATAACAGAAGTTGCACAATTAAAAATATTTACTAATGGGTGTGGAATTGTGGAAGGATCTATACCTACCAGGCTTGATATTTTTCAGAGAGCACACTTTGTAATGCCTGTGGCCATATTACAGGAGGGATAGAAATTCTAAAACCCAGCTGCAACCACGTCTTGACTTTCTAGATTGGGCAAACAAGCAATCATCGTGTGTGTGTGTGTATATTTGTGTGTAGAGTCTGAAGAAACATATGGAAAACAAAGCAGTCCAATTAGAACAAAAAATGTCACTAATCTTTGAATCAAAAATGAGCAGGTCCCGTTACTGTTTACCCCTCAATGAATTGCCTTCCTGTGGCATCCTGCAGTACTTCCCTTGTTAGTCTTGCCAGCTTCCTACAGCTGAACAGCCTTC
Source organism: Coracopsis vasa (assembly GCA_026283785.1). Taxonomy (NCBI): domain Eukaryota; kingdom Metazoa; phylum Chordata; class Aves; order Psittaciformes; family Psittacidae; genus Coracopsis; species Coracopsis vasa. The sequence continues at coordinate 23,819 of JANHGB010027842.1, read as the reverse complement.
TCTCTTTCCTCTTGGCTGGATCCTTGTTGGAGGCTGTCAGCTGGAAATGCTGGGGTGGTTGAAATTAATATACTCAACATGGCTAGTCATAGAACCTAATCACTTTCTGCCTGAAAGAAGCATGGCCTTGGTCTTAGATCTCATGGATTTATGCAGGAGAGCACTGCTTGGATCTCTAGAGAAGACTTGCCTAGCCAAGATGAACACTTTTGCAGCTGACTGGAAAGATAGGCACATATGCACGTCAGAACACGTGTATGTACATATGGATGTGATACGTGTGTTAGCTGCCAGTGCAGAAAGTGAAACAGTGTTCTCAGTTTTAGTCTTTCATGGGATAGATTTTCATGGGGAAAATTTATAAAATAACTCAATTTTCAAAACTACTTTGAGTTAGCAGCAGTGGACTTGCTTAACTATTGTAAAGTTTGGAAGCATCCCTATCCTGTATTTTTGAGCATAAAAAAATGTCTGAATTCTGTAATGAAGTGCTGATATATCAGAATTTCAGCTTTTGATTTAAAAAGAAGGGGGAGGGGGCAAGTTTATGGCCTGCTGTTGTTTGTTTGTATACAGTAATAATCTTTGACCTGTTCATCTAGGTTATGTTTGTTTTCACTGCTAGCTGAAGGGAGATTGTTTTAACAATTGTTTTGAAAGTGGCTGTATAATAATTGCAGGAAAAATAATTCATGCTGGCAGGGTTTATGCCAACATAAAATGATAATTCCATCAATTCTCATTATGTGTGTTGAGGTAGGAAGCTTGTTGCATAAACCTTAAAACTCACATTGTTGAGTCTTTTTCCCTTCAGGCTTGAGCTCAAAGGAAGGAGAACCCTGTAAACTGTGTGCATCTTCTCCAGTCCCTGTTAAGAGTGGATACAAGCTTTTTTTCTCCCTTCTCATGAAGAATCCTTGCTTCTCTACAGCTCCCTTCTTTTTGATTGTGATGGTAGGGTCTTTCCTCCTGCATTTAATTTAGCTAATGGCAGAACGTTTTCTGATAAGTGGTGAAGATTGTTATTGACTCTTGGTTTTGATTCATTTCCTGAGAGGATGAGCCTACATCTTAGGTAGTTGTTTTTTTTGAAACCAGCCAATTAACATGGAAGATCTGTGGGAACTGGAACATGCATACGATGGAAATTTTCTTGCTTCCAAAAGATTTTTCTTTGCAAATCTGAGCTCAGGATGTCTGCCAAGAGGACTGCCCCCTCGGGAGCTTGCTTGTGGGTGGGCTGGCTAGTCTTCTGTATCTGGTTTTCATTGACAGATTTTTGACAGTGTCAGTTCCTGTAGAAATTTGTTTTTACAAATCAGCATTTTTCTATTGGGGGGAAAAAAACGTTGCTAAAATGTCTGACTATCTTTAATGAAAAGAAACATAGAAGGGAAACTGAGGAATTTTATGACCTCACCAGGCAATGTCCTCTAAATGTACAGTAGGAGAATAACCTGGATCTCAATGGTCCAACTAACAAGCCTAACACTACCCGCAGCCCAATTTCTTTTGACCTGCCAAAGTAGATGCCTAGAGAAAGTGCCTTTGTAGCCCTGCTTTAGGGAAGTAGAATATGTTACAGTCAGAAAAAAAAATAAGAGGAGGAGTGGGAAGAGGTTATTGAGTTCCCTCTTGCTCACCCAGGTCACTATCTGCTGTGTATAGCATTGGTTGTGGCAAGGTTTCTCATGGGAAGTGGGGAAAGAGTAGTCCCTGCTGTCTATTTTATGTTTTTTTTGGCATGTGCATAAAAAGTCAGCCCTGTGGGGAGGAAATAGCTCTGCCTTTAGGAGGGAGTATCTGGATTCAGGGTGGAGGTGTGTTCTTGAGTGTTCAGTTAGGGAGTTAAAAAATGGTGCAAGTTGTCAGTTCAGTCTTGCCTCGTCCTGACCACTCCTGTGTGATGGGGCTGTGAAATGGCTCACTTTGGCCATCAGCCTATGGAGATGTCTTAGAACTGGCATTTGGCTCCACCACCATAAAAGACTGGTCCATTCTGTAGTTTCCCAGTAGCAGGAGTGTTGCAGGTCACTTCTGCTCTCCTGCTGGAAGATAAAAGCTAATAAGACAGCAAAGAGCTTTTATTTGTAAGGTTAGAAGAGATGAAGGTGGAAAGAAGTAACAATTTTTAAAATCAGTAAGTTAAAAGAAACTTTTGGATCCGTCATGTGTAACAGTACAAAAAAAATAGTTCAATTACCATTACATCAGTCAGAAAAACATATTTGTATTTTTAATTCTTCTTTTTATTTTTCAGCTGTGGACCATGTGTGTTTAAAAGCACCTAACGCTGGAAGAGCAGTAACTGGACATAATCTCTCCCATTGCTTGTTAAATAAATGTGAACTGCATGTTTCTTTGACTTCCATGGCCCTATAATAAATTACTAGCTTGTGAAGGATCAGATCCAATGTATTCTTCATCAATGAAATTGCCACAAGTGCCCCAAAACATAATATATTTTCATGCTGTTGCACTTGGACCAAGTCAAGCTCTGCTGGTAAAGCTCTTTGGCGGAGCACAAACCTCATAATCCATAGGTTATGGCTCTGCCAAGTCTAATGGGACTTGGGCACAGCATGAAAACATACTGTTCCAGCATATGCCTGGCTGTAAGCAGGGAGCCCAGCTCCACTGGTCTTGTCCAGTAAGCATTTGGAGCAGATTGCAGCACCCTTTATCACTGCATAAGTGAGAATCATCAGGAGCTCTCAAGAACTCATTAATTATATTTTTCTGAGCATAGTGTTTTGGCATTTTGAGTACAGCTGATTACATGCAGATCTTAATCTTATAGGGTTTTTTTTCTTGTAATTAATTATTTCTTCATTATCTTTAAACTATTTGACTAAGCAGTTTACATCCTGCTCTTCTTTACCAGATGTCTTGAGAAAACAGATGTTTCTGTTTTCAAGAGAGAGGGCTCATCCTTTTCTAGATGGAAGAAACCTCTGCACTTCAGTTGGTGGCACTGAAGATATAGGGGAACAAACACATTGTTCTTTTGCACTAAGCTAAAAACATAACGCTTTCTAATAATATGATGGGAATATATATATATATAAAAACCACATATATCAAGATGCGTGTTCTAGTCATGTGTATTCTTATATATGCATATATATAAACCAATATATAATATATATACTATGAGGTTTCTTGCCTGCTCTGAGTTATTAAATATTTTGACTAGGATTTTAAAAAAGATGGGCAAACATTTCTTAATTTATTTTCACGGAAGCTGGTGGCAGGCTCGGGAGTTTGGAAACATTTCTGAACTGAGTAGTTTGGAACCTTAAAGTGGTGTTTAGATAGTGTTAGACCATGTACCTAGTGAATGGTATTTTATCCTTAGTCTGCTTGGTATTGAAGGGGAAAGAGTTAACTTTCTAAGAAGATTTTTTTTTTTTTTTAAATATGTTGCCTACAAATCATTTCTGAGCTCATTATTTAAAACTGCTTTTACTGACAAATTAGCTTCTGTGGCCAAAAGATAACTTAGATTAGTCTTTGATAGATATTTGGAGATAATCTTTGTTAATTAGAATTTATTAGCCTTCAGACAGACTTCAGTGTTTGATTAATCTAAGGTAATTAAACTCTTTTAAATCTGTCTACCTAATCAAGAAGAGCTTGTATATCTAAAGCTGTAGTTCCTCATGACTGAAAGCAATGGGAAGTTAGCCTGCCTGTGGATTTCTGGATTTAATGCCATAAGTTGAAATTCACTTTATAGACTTTGCATATTTGGATAGCAAAGGCATCAGGCGTGCTATTGTAAGTTCTGTTTCCATCTGCCCTATCTTTTGAGGCTGTGACAATACTCAAGATTAGTCCAGTCACTGACCTGATGCACAGTGAAGCATTTTCATTAAAACCATCCTATCGCAATAAAAGATTATCCAATTATGAGAACAAAGCAGCAATTGAGTGCAGTGTGTTGGGCCACAATGAATCTGAAGGATGGATATTTTCTTGTATTCCTCAATGAAAAAAAACACCAACCTTTGATTGCTGTCTTCTGTCAAATGGAGGATGAAATATACCCAAACACTGACAATATACGCTGTATGTATATTTTACAAGCTTGGGTATTAACACTGATTCAGGTTCCCAGTGGTACCACGTATATGTGGCTCCTCATATGAGCCCTAACTCTATAGGAATGTTGTGTTTAAATGCCTCAGTAGCTTTTGAATTTCTGTTTAGGATTTTAGAAAAGCATTGATGGTGGTACTTCACAGTTCGCAATTTCAGTGGGATATCTGTAGAAATAAATTGCCCTATTTCTTGAGCTCATATACAATCTACAAGAAGTTCTTTGCCTTGTGTATGTGTCACAGGGATTGTCACTAGCAATGACACCACCTCTAGAGCACACCTGGCTTCTAAACATTAAGCTCTCTTTTTCTCTTTCCCCTTCACTTTTGTAGGCCTTTAAGGATTGTTAAAGACTTCTTATTTGTGCATGTTTCTCATACCATACTTGCCTCATCAATGTAAATAGTATCAGACGAGAATTTGGTTGGTGGGACATTGGAATTGGATACTCTGGTTTCCTGCACTGTTTTTGCCTGTTCCACTGTGAAATGTTTTCCAGCCTTTTAATTTAAGAAATGCTTGCATAGAGATGAAGCAGGGAGTTTGCATTTATGAAAGTCCCAAATTAGTTTCTGTTTATAGAGTATTAAGAAATTAATAACACTGAGAAATTGCCTGGGACTTGCTACTATCTGAGAGCCAGGTCTTGGCAGTCACCTGGACAGCAGTCCATCCTTCTTAGGCCCTCTTTAGAATACGAAGGTGGGAGTATGCGATCCTATCGGATAAGGTTATTGATACTACTCATGACCTTCAGTGCTTTGCTGGGTTGGGACTGATGCTGATGAGGCCTGCAGCTCTCAAAACTGCTCCGAGAAGTATCTGCCTAAAAGGTTAGAGAAAATATTTGCTGCCAGCACAGGGAGCGAGTGCTCCTCAGAAGGGACGTGTGCGCACAGATGTTTGGCTCTCACTTAAAGTTCACTTGATTTAGTATTAAAACGTGGTGCTAATAATCCAAGATGAGAGTTGTAACTGATGTGTTGGCCAACTGGTGGCCTAATATGATCTTCATTAGAAAGGTCTGTCATCAAATAAATGTGGCTAGGTTTACTCTGATGTATCAGTTCTGTCATCTAAGACCAGACGGATCTTTTCCTGACACTGTAGATGTGCAAAACTTGTTTGAGCTTGCCTCAAATTAAATTGTTTTATGTGGGTCTGTGCTGGTTGGTGATCTCCTTAAATACAGTGGAAAAATACGTGGCATACTTTTATGAGGATCGTGTGTTTATTTTTACTATGAGCCCTCTCTAAAGCAATTTGAGAAGATTCCTCCTATTTTCCAGACTTTCAGCTGGAAATGTAACTAGGTCATTTTGTTTGTTGTTATTATAATTATTTAAAAATGAATGAAGAGAATGAAAGAGTTGTAAAGAACTTACTGGCATCACAAAATTGTGGTTTACATTTACAAGTCATTTAGGTAATTCTTATAAATCTAAAAGGAGGGTATTTTTAAAGTGTTTTTTATTCTTAAAGACTGACTGCCTAGTTAAGAAAAAAAATAAATATTTTTTCCTCCACATTGTGACTGAAGATATTTAACTGCATAAAATAAGCAGAGGCCACTTGTCCTTTTGTGGTATTAAGTCCTATTGCTGCTGCATTTTTCTTATGTGCTACAGGAATGCTTCTGGTTTGAGTTGCAAATTAAATTCCAAGCTTTTTGATAGTAATAGTTATAAATCAATTAAACATTTTCACTAGCTATTTTGGACTAGGGTGTTCCTGTATTGGCTCTTAAGCCTGATACTTCATTGCTGTGTTCTGAGAGTCCAAAGAAACATAGCATTTTTTTCCCCTAACCATTTCAGAAGACAGGAGGCTGAGTTATGAAGAAAGCAAACCCTATATTTACTCAGTATTGCAAGTTGTCACCTCTCACAATTTGAAAGAATGTGGCTAATAGTGTATTAATTGCACATCTAACTTTTGTCTTCTCCTTCCATTTTTATTGACACCTGCAGTTTGATGTGTGTTAACATTTTAGGTATATTTTGAAGAACTCAGATTAAAAGCCGAAAAATCAAGTTCTAGGTCTATGATTCTTCCTCCAGAGAGAGGCTGCATGTTCATTTGTTTTTGAGGAAATGGACAATTCACTACAATACATAATATTTCATTGAATTAGAAAATCTATTCCTTGAGTTCCTATTGCAATTTGATACGCAGCGCAACCTGTCAAAGGTGACATTTCCTGTTTCAGTTGCTTTCAAAAACGTTTCTTGCTTTCCATCAGAAGGTCTAAGGTTGTTAGTTTCATTCAGTTACTTAAATAAGTTTTTTTTCTGTCGAAGATAACCTTTTGTTGAAGTAGGATAGAGCATTATTCATTCTCACCTTAGAAAATACTAAGTTTTAATGTTTAATGTTCAGAGACATTTTGGAAGGCTGTGCTGCCTATCCACACATTGTATATCTGATAGAATGAATGTGATTGGAGATAATTCTTGTTATGGTATTAACACTGCTTGTTGCAGTTAGCACTAGATGGTGCAGAGGTTATATCTCCAAGTTCACTACAGAGACTTATTTTTTTCTTCCTTGTTTTGCTTTGGGGGTGGTATTGATTCATGGTAACTCTTGAGACCCACAGGATTGGTTAAGGAAATGAGCAGAAAAAAAGGAGCCCACAGTACTTGGCTTGAACTGATTTATTCAAGTCTGTATTCCTTATGTTCAGGCACATAATATTATCTGATATGTAAAGAGTAAATAAATTAATAAACCAAAGTTATGCTTTAGACAATAATTTTAAACATACAGGAGGTTCTTGCTCAGGTTTTGTTATTTTTGAGTATAGTACACCATTAAGCATCCTGATTACCTTCTGTGAAATTCTGTTGGAATTCCAGTTAAACTGCTCTAATTGCATTAGTCTAGCATCTAATTAACAGCAGTTTGCATAAAAGATAAGGCCTTAAAATAGCATGAAATAGAACTATCTGAAGGTATTGGTCAACATGTGACTCAAGTATGTAGTTGTAGGGTAATGGAATTTTCATAAAACCACATCTCTGATAGAGAGTTTGTATTTGTTTATAAGACGTTACAGTATTTACCCAGAATGTCACGAAATGTAGCCCAAAAGGTACACATGGAGTGTTTCCATTGCTGTGTGTGGGGTTCTGTGTGGGAAATTACTTTTTTGGATGGCTGCTATTGCTCTGACTGCATGACCTAATTAATGCAAAAGAATACTCCGCCATCCGCTACTTATTCTGTAAATATATAGTTAAATTTAATAAATAAAATCCAGAACGAACTTAAAAAAAAAAAAAGGGGAAAAAGTAGGGCAAAGTCTAATAAATAAAACTTTGTCTAGAATTAGTCTGGTTAGCAAGGCATAAGAAGCTGTGAGTCTGTTGTGACAGATGCTCAGGGAAAAGAAATTCACCAGCAGCTTTTTTTTTTCCTAACCTAAACCAGGATTATACAAGTAAGATAAGATTTATCTCTAGTAGCTGCTTGATTTCCCCCTTAATCCTATTTAAAGATTTTTTAGGATTTATGAAGATTTAGAAAAAAACCCAACAACAAAATACCAACTCAAAACCCCAAAAGCCTAAACCTCAGACATTTTATTATTGACCTAGCAGATGTAATTATGTTAGCGCAGCACTAACTCCTGAGACGTGCTTGGAGGATCTGCAGCCTCAGCCTGAGCAACTTTAGCTGTGGTACTGTGCCGGCTTGGGAGAGAGCTGATGCTGCTGTGTCCCTCATCAGAAGGTTCTGCTCAATCCACTAGATTTTATTAAAACAAAATGGGCGGAGGGCTCAGCTGCAAACAAACCTGTTGTAGAATTAGTGCATGATCCTATTATAACATGCTTAACCTTTACTAGATCTCTTAATTTAGTTTAAATCAATCTTAATCTGCTTTTAGATCAGTCATTCCTATTGAAACAGATAATAAGGAAGATGTCTAGGGTAGGGTTAGGTACCGTAACTCTTAATCTGGTCATTGTCAGTAGTTGCGCATTAGAATGTGTTTTTCTTCCTGTGACTACTCTGTCAATAAGTACTTTCACAATACTTTTCCTGCCTTTCTGTGAATTGAATAATAATGCACAGCATTTTCAGTTCTCATCAGAAATGTAATTTCACGGTCTGATTCTGCTGTGGACCTAATGAAGATGTTCAAAGGCATCTTAGTCTCAATATGTCAATTTGTTTGTGTTGCTAGCCATGAGCACTTCAACCAAGTTCTGGTCATTTTAATGCAGACGTCTGTTAAATGTCTGGATTGGACAAATAGAAGATGCAAGAAAGAAATAATTCAAGGCCAGTCTGTGGGGATATCTCACATCTTCATTACTGTTGCACTCCGAAGTTGAGACAAGTGGTTTAGCACCGTACAGTGCCCACGACCATGGTGTCTGCCCTAGAAGAGCTGACAAACTAACTTAATGCATAAACATTCTCACATCAATAGTATGCTAAACTGCATAATTATTACCATCTAGTGGGATATAAAAAGAGATCAGAAATATAGATGCAGGAGAAGAGTAAAAATCCACCAGATGAATAGCTAGAAAGTGATTTAAGCAGGCTCAACCAGCTGAAAGTAATTATTACTGTTACCTTTACTGAAAGTGACTTGCATCCCTCTAGATTACAGATACACTCACTGCAGGCTAGGAAATCATGGAGGTGAGAATGGGAATAGGTAGAGTGGTGTTGGATGAACAAAGAATTCATCCAATCTTCAAGGCAATCATTCATTGGGCTTGGGTGTGTGTGCATTTCTGTAGGGCTTGCTTCTCCAGAATAACTAGGTGAAGTCCTGTATCCTGTAGGCATGAAGCTAGTTCACTTGGTTGAAGTTGTATTGCTGAGTGTATTCTGGGTAATATATCGAGGCAATAGAAGGAAAATTGATCTCTTTTAAGATAGGCCAAATATTTATTTCCTTTTTTTACACTTGATAATGAGTAGGGACACCTCTGAGATTTACTGACACTGAGGAGTCCAAAATGTTAGGATTTCAGAATGAGCAGAAGAAATCTCAGCAGATAGTCTTCAGCAATGGAGCATGTTAATGAGGTTAATCCTGGCTCCTTTTAATTCTATATGGTTATGTATCTACATGGCTAATTGTCTAGCAGTCTTTGCTGTCTTACTGCAATAAAGAGCAGAAGGTGTGTTTTTTGCTGCAAAGAGCAGGAAGTGTATAACCCCGTTTTAGATTCTGTAGCTTTGGGGTGTGTCACAATTTCTGTAAGTTTGATTTACTTAGCAGCCATGTAGGCAGACTAGAGAAGAGGAGGCTGATGGGGACTTCAAGCAATGTGACAGCTCCCCTCCTGTGTGCTTCTATATGTTTCCCATGACAATGTAACTCTCACTGTCCTGAAACACTGACACACAGAAAACAGATTTGTTGTATTTTCTCAGTTGCCTTCAATGGTAAACATCCTCAGAAACCATGTTTTTGGATGAAAAAATGTTCTGAATAGACTGCCTAGGAGAAAGAAACTGACTTTTTAAACTGACTATGATTTAAGTCTCACAAATTCAGTTCATCCACTTCAGATAGCGTTTACCCTCACATGTATATGATGCAATGCACCACAGACTTGTCTTCTACTCCACCCCTTTGAACATGAACCAGACAGAAATTACAAAAGGCAGCTAGTTATTTATCTCATTGAATCAATCTGCCTTTCAAGGCAGGCTTATTCCCAAGTGCAAATTAACTCTACATACTTTTTTTTTTTGGTGCGGTCAGTTTGGGATGAACAAGTCCATGCATTCCAGTCTTAATTGGGGATTTTGATAAGGTATTTAATAGACATCTGCAGTAGAGCAAACTTCTTCCTGAATGCTGAATATTACCTGTTCGGGATGTTTGATGTGTCTGAAGTTCTCAGCTGACTTCTTCACCTGCAACTTTCTTTTCCTAGGAGTTAAGAACAAAAGGTACTAAGCCAGTTTATTTCTCATCCTTCTAGAAGTTACTTCTTTTGTCTTTTCTATCTTCATTTTTCCTGTCCCAGGGTATCCCACAGTTTGTAGTTTGCTGGTGCCTTCTGTGCTCTGTGGGGCACCTCTGTGCGATTTTGCGCCTCTGCAAGGAGACAGCAAAGATTTTATTTCTCATTCACCATTACATTAATGAGCACTGCAAATATTCAGTCTTTTCATTCCTTTTGATAACATCTTGTATTCTAGAGTACTTTTTACAATTGAGTATGCTAAATGGGTGAAGGTATAAGATCAACTGGCAAAGCCTCTGAAGCTACAGAGAGGTCATAGAGTGGCAGTCCTCTGGCCCAAAATATTATTTCAAAATAGGAGGGAGCAAATGATCCTTATGAGAAATCAGGATGAAGTAAAAGTGAGCACATTGCATGTAGGTGGAAGGAATAGCAACCTCAGATGTCCCAATCTGAATCTCTTCAGGTTCTATTAAACCAGCATTTCACACACGTGCTTTTCTGAGGCTTTCTTTTTAAAGTTGAGATTTAATACAGATATAAGTACATGATGTTAAAGCTGCATGAAGGTATGGCTCATATAGGGTCACAGCAGGTGAAGCGTACATGTAGTAGCTATTCCTCCTTCTGCTTATTTTCAGGCTTTCATTTCAGGTAATATTTGAAGTGAATGACTAGAGAAAACATAAGATGTGCTTTGTAGTTTGCTTCAGTAGGCTAATTTCTTGACTGCCTCTTGAATTGTAGTTCCACACACATCGTCCTCTGTGGAAGTACAAAGGAATGAATGAGGATTAATGAATATGGTTAATAGAGGAGAACAATTACATTTCATTGGGTTTACCCTCAGTATGTTGGTAAGTCGTGATACAAATCGCTCAACTGGAAACATAAAGCTGATGGCTGTTTTGTCATGACAGTTAATAATCTTGAACTCAACCTAACTGGTGTGGCCCAAGAGTAACAGTCTCTGAAACAGTACCAAAAATAAATCGTAACAAGATGCTGATCAAGGAAATGTAGAACAAAAAATCACTTCGTTGTACTGAAAAATATATTTCACACATGGGTTGGTAGCATGATGATTCTCTTCAGCTGTAGATCATTTATTCAGATACAACTTCATGAACTCTGTCTACTGTGCGGTGACCTGCATCATATAAACTAAATTAGTTTCAATATGTTTACACTAATTTCCATATTTTAAGAG
>JANHGB010027842.1:0-12460 GCA_026283785.1 Coracopsis vasa | reverse complement strand
AACTAAATTAGTTTCAATATGTTTTATAATAAAGAGGGACTTCTGGCACTGGTTTCAGTCCTTGCTGTGACAATACTGACAGAAAGAATAGATGATGCTGGTAACCCTTGCTTCCTGTAGTGCCTTAAGAAGGCAATTGTGATGTAAAAGGATAAATAGGGACTCAGATACCAAGTATACAAAACAAAAGGCATGCAAGAATACTGAATTAGATTAGACTGAAATCATATTAGGCTGAAAATAAAATCCTTATGACTTTCCTTCTTTTGGGTACACATGTTTGGCTGAATCTATTGGCATGGCAGTCACTGTGGGACCCGGAGTTACGCTGGTTATGCCTCAGCTTCCCAGGAGGACAGGGGAACGTTGTGTATACCATTCTCCTCCCTTTTCTGTTTCTACTTCTCCGTATCCTGGTTTCTACACATTTTCTTGTGTTGCTTTAGTTCACACTCTGTTTTGTAGCTGTCACTTCTACATATCATCTTGTTAAAGACTGCAGACATGAACTGGCTATGGTTCTTTATTTTAAGATCTGCATTAAAGAAACCTTACCCAGTGGAGTATATTTTTCTTTTAATTATACATTTCAACTTAGAATATGCAATGAAAATATTAACAACATCATTTTAATCTTAGTTAAAACTCATTAATCAATTGTAACATTTGGGTTCGTTGTGTTACAAATCCAGACGTGCTCATGAGACTACCTGTAATTTGAAACTCAGCCAGATGCTTCTCAGACTCTATAATCCATCCAGAATATGTTTGCAGGAGGAATATTTCCACAGCTGCATTTTAGAGAAATGAATAGATAGTTCTTAAGGAATAAGATTGGCAGAACTGGTATTGTAAGAGAGAACTGTCCAGTATTTTCTAATTCAAAACTTCTAAGTTGTTATCTCATAGAAGAGCAAATGCTGGAGAAGTTTTTTTTAAAAAAACAAACAAACAAAACTTCACAGAAACTTTTCTTCTGCATTTTTTTTTTTTTTGACAAGCAGTCCTTCAATAACTGTTAGTTTCATTTAAAAATAAACCCAAAATGGGGACCAGAAGGCAGTTGGGTCAAGGTGTAGTTTGGGTAAAAAATATATTCTTGAAATTCTTCAGGACTAATACTTACACTGAAAGAAAGCTACCTGGTTTTTGCTTTGTCATACTGTGTTTGTAAGCTATCTTTGGTATTAGTTTGGATTTTTTTTTTTACTTTTGCAACTTCCTCTTCAGTGAAGGCATTTTTTGTTGTTGTGGTTTTTCTGTTTGTTTGTTTTGTTTTTGTTTTTTACTTTTGGAGTAATTTTAAGTAGTTGAAGCATTATTTTAAGTCAATCAAAGCATAGTGATAATGACCCTGTGCAGTGCAGGGTCTGTGCACTCACAGAGGACAGCATGAAATATCTCGTGAAAATCACTTCAGAAAGTGCCCTGGAAGATAAGAAAGAAGGGCTCAAACATTTGTTAAATACTGTTCAGTATGAAGTGATCCTGTCTCTGTAGCGTGCTTTGTTGTGTCTGTAGACGCACCACTAACATCAACAGAAAATTGTCAAATCTCAAAACTTGACTCTAACACATATTTCACATATCAATTACTGCTAATCATTATTATTTTGAGAACAATCAAGCAGACTTTTCAACACTCGTCAACAAAGTCGGAAATATGCAAGTATTTCTATGTTTAGAGGCCTCTGTGGCCACAAAGAAACACTAATTTCAAACAGATCCTTGTGTTCTCAGCTGTAGTAGTAGCTAGTATATTATAGGCGTACACAAAGCTTTTCCCTTCCCAAGAGATATTACAGCTGTGAATGACTCTTGGAAAACAATATTAATTTGCTCCACAACCGGATGTACTATAAAAATGAGTATAGATAATACTAGGTTATGTTTTCTTGCTTCTGCAACAGCCAGCTTGCATTTTTCCTCCTCATTTCTTACAAAGAAAATAGCTTTTACTGCTTTGGTTTTAGAAGTTGTGGTATAATTATTTTTATGACCTCTTCCATTTTCTTACTGCCATACGTCTGCAAGTTAGGCATGGGCAGCTAAGGACTCGGTGTGAATTATGCCAAAGCCTCTGGCAGTTACCAGTTCCTTTATGATAGCTAAAATTAACCTTACTGTTCCTAGTAAAGTATTTTTTCCACTTTATTTTTTTAATTTTCCCTCTGGAAAACAAACCAACTTTTAAAAAAAATGGATGTTTGTCTTTTTTTTTTTTTTTCAGGAAATATTTCAATTACTGTAATGGTCAAGCTTTGCTCATAATTATACTGCAAGAGTGTACAAGGATTGTACTTCTAACTGGTGCAAAGGTATGATCAGTTGTTCCAACTGATCCACTTAAGAGAGGTACAATTTATAGCCATGGTATGGCTTCTGTTTCAGATGTGGTTATGATTAAATTCCATTGAGTTTTCATTTAAAACTTCCTTTTTAGGTTTCGTTGGGAAGGAAAAAAATCTCCAAAGTGAATGACTTTTATTTTATTTTGATCTTCTTGGTGCCTTCTGGCCATTACTGTGCTTGGACACTATTGTTTTCTTCACGCTGGGCAGGCTGGTAGTTGAGGAGTTCTCAAGTGATCTCCAAAGGAGCTTCCTTCCCAGCTATTTATGACAAACAAATAACTCCTCTGAACATTGCTGCCCAGGTTCTTCCTGATGCCAAAAAGGAACCCAGATTTGTTTGCAGTTCACCTATGTGTCTTTGAATCCCATTTACTATCCACAGCAGTTCAGAGCCCATGGCCAGCAGCTGTTTTACAGACAACAGGGCCCAGATGTGGTTTTCCGAGGAGCTCTGGAACAGCCTTTACCCAGGGACTTTTACACATTCCTGAAGAAGCTGGCTTGCTGCTCTCGTTCAGAGACCTGCCTTGAACATAATACCTATCATGCCTTTGCAATAATGCCTGTACAGCAAGCATTTGCTGCTTACATTAATGAACCTTTTCAGAAATGTTCTCATTGCTTTCTGGTACTGAGTTACAAGCACCTGGTGTAATATCCTGTGTTAGCAGCCAAAGTCTCAAATGTGAAGTCTTATCCATGATTTTTATTTCAGGTGTGCAGTTTGGTGTGGACAATGTAAAAGGAGAACTTTTCTCTCCCACACTCCCTTCCCCCTTAGATTTGTCATGTATTATGACCAGATATCCTCAGGATGCACCATACACCAGTACCAAAATTTAATCAATACTGGTTAGCACTCTTCTTCAAAAGCTTATTTTTGTGATTGAGCTTTCCCTTTACTTTTGTCAGTAATGAATGAAATGGAAGGACTGATTCTTAAAATCAGTGACAGGGTGGTCACCCTAGCTGGGAACTTGCTGTCTGGCAGATTGAGAATACTCTAAATTGCATCTCTGCCATTATAACTGCCCTTGCTATGGCCTTTGGGATGAGCAGCTGGGAAGCCTCAAACTACAGTCAGAGCTGCAGACCAGTGTTTGCAGAACTCCTTTGTGATAAAAGTAGCTGTGAGTAACAAGTGGGACCCGGATCTGAGGCCAATGAGCAGCCAGGATGGACACTCTTGTGGCAGGGGACCCAAAGTCTCTCCTTCCTCCCCAGCCCTTGGCATAGGCTGAGAGGTGGCTCACACTCTTCTTTCCACCGTTTTGAGAGGCTTTTTTTGTTCTTGGGCATGATAAGGAAACACAAAATTGACGCACATTAATGTAATTCTTCTACCTCGGGAATGAAATTAGGAGTTTACCATTTGTGTCTTTGACTTGGGAAGGAAAGTGTAGGAAATCCAACAGACCCAATGGCATTATGTGTTGTTCCAAGTGAGACAGGGGTGCTGAAGCCAGACTGCCTCGTTCTGTTCTTTGGGAGGGAGCATTCCTCTCACTCCTTTTTCACTCAGAAAAGGCAGCCTTTGACCTGTGAGGTTTCTTTTAATTCATTGCATAGTCTTTTTACTAAAGAAAATGGATGGTGAGGAGGAGGAGGAAGAAGAAAATTAGTGTTAAGTGTGTTTCTTTTTCTTTTCTTTTTAATCATTTTTATGCAGGCTTTCAATACCTTTTCAAATCTTGAAACTTAGGAAAAGTCTCTAGGTTCAGTGCAAGTTTACATGGCATTTTATATCATTCATTTGAACCCTTGAGCTTTGAGAACTGACATCCAAGTTTGTCAGAAAGGCATTTTCTTAAGAGTAAAGCTTTAGTTTGATTCTTTTAGGACAACAAGTTAGAACTTTTATAGCTTATAAGTTCATCTTTCCTCAAAGCAGTGCTTTAAGAATGGCAGTGGAGGCAAAGCTGTATTCCAGAAAGCAGAGTGCACAGTCCTCAGGATCCCACTTCAAGCATCTCTTCTTCCTGCATCAGCTTTATTTTTGCTCCAGTATGTGTGCCACAGCCTCTGTCCCAGAAGCATGCTAAGGTTACTTATAAAGTGACAGTGCAATTAGTGTAGCCTGGGATAGTTGTCAAGATGTTCTTGACAAGGAAAGCCTTATTAAATTGCAATTAACTTGTTCCACTTTCTAGGTGCTGTTAGGGAAACAATAGAATGTATATTCCTCATACATTGTTTTACTTACATTTTACAAAATGGTACCATTCCATTCAAGAAGGTAATCAGAGACCAGCCTCATTTTTGGCTTTCTCATTTCTTTTTGCTATGTTAGGAAGGAGTGTTATGACAATTCCTGTAATTCAATCAGATTCTTATATAAGGGCTTCTCTGGGAGGCAAGGTATATAATGAAGTTCAGTAATGGGAATGCATTAGAATATTTTCTGTTATTTCTGAAGCTTAATTTCACTTTTAATGCACTGATCAATGACAGCTACTTTGTTTAAATAATTCTAAGAAGTTCAAAGTACTAGTGCTTCACTTAAACTGGGGATTGAATCTGCCAATTAAGGTAGCAGTGTTTATGTGACTTGTGAAGTTTTTACCTGTCAAATGAGTGTTAACAACTTGTATATAACAATCACTGAGTGATTTAGAATCACGGAATCACAGACTGGTTTGTGTTGGAAAGGACCTCAAAATCATCTAGTTCCAACCTCCCTGACAGGACCAGGGACACCTTCCACTAGACCAGGTTGCTAAAGTTCCTGTCCATCCTGGCTGTGAACACTTTCAGGGACGGAGCATCCACAGCTTCTCTGGCCAACCTGTTTCAATGCCTCACTGCTCTCACAGTAGATAATTTCTTCCTTATATCTAACCTAAATCTCTCCTGTTTAAGTTTAAACCCATTGCCCCTTGTCCTATTGCTACAATCCTACTCTTTATTAGTAAAGAGTCCCTCTCCTGCATCCTTGTAGGCCCCCTTCAGACACTGGAAGGCTGCTATGAGGTCTCCACACAGGTCTAAATGGTGCCTGAAAGTCCTGTAGTCCAACTGCTCGAAGTGAAGCTAACTTCAGTTCAGCGCCCTATCCAGTTGAGTTTTGAAAGCCCCCCAAGGATGGAGTACCTACAACCTTCTAGGCAGCTTGCTCTGGTGTTTCATCACCCTTGTTGTGAGGAACTTGTTCCTTTTGCAGCTTCTGTCTGTTGCACTCGTCCTTTTGCTTTGGCACCTTCAAGAAGAATCTGGCACTGTCTCCCTCATAGGAATTGATTAGGTAGCTGAAAACAGCAGTAAGAGGTAGGGATTTGTGTTCATGAAGTTCTGAGCCTGCTGCATTGCACAATAAATATAATGTCAATAGTCCTCAGTTACCTGCTTCCTGTTGTGAAATAGAAAAAGGGCACATTTGCTCCAGCATTCTATGTCCCCTTGAAATAGGCAGTAGGACCTCATGTTATTCATAACTATTTTGTATGCACTTAAAGCCTCCTGCCACAAAGTTAAGAGTCCTTGGTTTCTCTTTATTGGTCACAGTGGATATTTATGCTTTTTTTCTTTTCCTTTGTATTGTAGAGATTAATCATTATACATGTGGAGAATTTTACTGGATTTCTGTTCCATTATGGATGGCTGTACTCTGACTCTCTACTATTACAGAAGTTTGGATTTTTACCTTAATTTGATGAGATGGCTGCTGATATGTTAAAGCTGATGCTTGCTACCCTGGTAAGGATGCTGTAAAATGTGTTTATACATAATCTTTTGTTTCAGAGGAGCTCATGATTATAAAAAAAAAACCCAAACAATAAATCATTACTTTCTTCAGAGGATGTCAACCGTGGATTCCACAACCTCTCTAAGGAGGAGTAAGCACCATGATTAGCAGAAAATTGTGGTGTATAGACAACCTAGGTAGTCAGCCTCATGAAACTGTTGCTCTTTGGACTACTCTAAGTAAACAGTCTGATCTTTCTGACTTCCAGTCCAGTAACTTTCATTGGTGAGCCTTGTGATTTTACACAGTGAGCAACTTGAGCTTATTTTGGAACTGATTGTATTGTTTGTTGATTTTTTTTTTTTTTTTTTTTTTTTGGTGGTGTTTAAGAAGAATGTTATAGAGAGTTTGGGATTTGAGTGTCACAGCAAGGAATATGTTTCAGATATGAATCTGTTGCAGATTTGAATGGTTCCTGGAACCAAAATACTGGAATCTTGAGGATACTGTCATTTTTAAATCATAATACTGTGTTTTCTGTTGTCCTATAGAAATAAGGTATCTATCCTATTTTAGGATCATTGATCTAAGAAACCGAACTAAACAAACTGAAAAAAAACCCCAACCCACTAAACAATTTAGAAGTAAAAATGAAAAAGCCTGGCATTTGTGTGAGAAGTTCATGTGCATCATTTGGAAGGCCTTTTTACTCCAGAAAGTTATTACAATTAACTTTGCCTTGGTCGCAGTAGTTAAATTCCATAAAACTATTTTTTCTAATTGGCTGCAAAATTGTGGCTGAGTGTTTCTTCTCAGGCTCCAAACTTACTAAGTTCAGGAAATGCTCTTAAATTTGGTTTGAGCACCTTCTGTGTCTTAGGAAGCCACTGCATGCTATGCCATATTTTATTTTTCGCTTGTGGCACATCCCATCTTCCACTGCATAATCTTTTTCTCATTTCACACAAAAGTGTGAACCCTTTCTCTAAATGATCCATTGAACTCTTTGTCATGGTTTGTGTTCCTAATAATTCCCTACGTGAAATTCAGTCAAGGCTTCAGGCTTTCCCAAATTCTGTCAGAGATGAAGGCAGTGAGTTTGGGCTTTCCATGGAGACAAGTCCTTTGTGACCACAACAAATGAAAACTTATAAATACAGAGAAAGCAAATTCTTCTTGGGAACTGTTTCTGAAAGAGGAAGAATACGGTTCTTTAAAACATCTATATCTGCTGGAAGGCTTCTTTACAGTCTTAAAGCTATTGTCTTCTAAACTTATTTTTCTTACTAATATTATTTTGAATAATGTGTAATGTGTTTTAAGAAATCATGCTTACCTTTTCAAACAGATTTACACTGCTCAGTGCAATAATTGTGCAGCATGATGAGTTCTTCTGTTACAACTCTGACTGAAGTTCAAGCCTGAAATATGCATCCTTTAAAGCTCAAAAGAGGAAATACTGTAGGGCTACTTGGAACTTGTGCATGCTAAGAACTGTTCTGATGGTTCAGGAAAGTTTAGAAAGCCTCTTGTTTAAAAGTTATGAAGATTTTACATCAGATATCTTTTACATCATATACTTTTAGAGGTCATGGAGATTGTTATTTCTTGGAGGACGACTTGTGACCTTTCAGTGCAGAAGCTGAGGGCAAAGAATCTTAGTGACAAATTTGGTTGTTAACAAGATTAGCAGCTGCCACTTCTATTTGAAATACTGATACATAGGTCTTTCTTGGTAGAAGGAATAGATGGAGAACTCCACCTCTGAAAAGACTGTATTACCTAGTGTGAAGTTTGCGTGGAAGTCAGACCAAATGATCCAAGTACCTTTTGTCTGGGTGGTACTTAGAGCTGTCCTTACTAGCTTATCTCTTGCTGCTTCTCCTCTTGAAAGTCTGATTACTCCATCACAAATAAAAATGCAACACTAAAGTAGTTTTGAGTAAAAGGGAATTATTTTTCCATTTTGCAGGAAAAACTGAGCCGTGGAAATGCTTGCACATGGGTTTTCTGCTACAAATGAACAGTAATAAGAGTAAGATAATTATTTTCCCTGACTTAGCCTTTTTGTGTTTTTCCCCTCTATTCCTCAAATATTTTAGATTGTTAGGATTCCAAATATAAGTATTGTCTGAACAAGAATTTTGATCTGTTTTCCAGTTTACTTATACTAATTCACCAGCAAGGCTTGAACACTGTATGGGAATACTCAGCTATAGCACATTTTACAGAGAGAAAAATTCATCACACTGTTTTTTCAAATTCAAGTAAACAGTTTTTCAATCTCTAATAAGTGCTCTTGGCATAAAATTCAGACTTCTCTCATTCACAAGCTGCTATGGCTCAGAAAGATTTTATGCTTTTGATTAGAACAAAGGTGCAATCCAGTATTATTTTAGCTCTCTGGATTTCCCAAGATATGTGGCTTTTGGAAGTAGTAGTGATAATGGTTTGGGAGTGAACACTTTGGTCTGCTTTAAATGTGTGTGATTTCCATTCAGAAGTACAGCATAAGACAAAAGAGCACTGAAATCCTAATCAATGACTTTTTCCCCTGTGACAACAGCTGTACTCCTTCAACTCCTCTCCTTCCGTAGGAATCTCACTAGGATGCCAGGATGCCCTGCCGGTTGTACAGAAACCGCAGACACATTGTCTGTTGCATTAAGAGGCAAATAATCTGTCATTGGCTGCAGTTTTTTTGAATATTTCATTGGCAAATGCAAATTGGCATTTGGGAATATGCAGTTATTTAGGAAATTGTAATTAAGTTAACCCAGTAGCAATTTCTTAAGTGTATGAGAGTGCCTAAGTGTCTATTGCTGTGTTTATAAAGAAAGGCTTGTTTGTCTAAATATTTGTTTTATGTGTTTACATCTTACTGTGACATCTACCTTATTTTTATGCATGTGGGAAGTAAGTGATGTTTCATTAGAGTTCTCTTTAAGTGTTCAAGGGCACAGTAGGGCCTTGGGAGAAGACTTTTAAAAAACAAGCAAGAAACCCCCCAAAAAACCAAAACCTGAATTGTGTTTTATTTGCATTCAAGAGAGGTAAACCCATATTTAGCCATATTATTCTTTATTCTAGTTTGAATGCAACTTCATGCTGATGGCTCTGTTTACCGTAGTGGGTTTGGTAAGCTGGCTTTTCAGAATTGTCTCTTCTGAATCATTCATCAGCAAAGTCGAATTTAGCAATTTACTTAAGACACTGAAACACTGAAACCTGGGTAGGATTTTAGTCCCTCTTATGCATGTGAAATCATGTATGTTTGAGAGAAGCAGCTAGGAGATGAGGGAAGAAAGTGACCAGCAATAGCATTTCATATATACTATATAATATCATCTAATTTGCAAATAACCTGGTTTTGTGTTGAGAGTGTAAATTAGCTAGCTACAGTCTTCATGGTGATGTTGGCTTACAGGGCATGAAAGCACAGGAGACCAGGGACTTGTATTGTCTCAAGGACTCATAGAGTCTTTTTTTCAAATCTTCCTTGTCCACAGAACACAATCAAGATGGTTTTCAAGATAGTTTTAAGGGTGATACACCTGTGGAAGCCTGGATGCATCAGAAGAGCATGCGTGGGTCAGGCTTTAATGAACTTGAACCTAGCATCAGAGATGAACAAAAATTAGGATGTGCAGTTCATGGAAACACTGAAACATTCCCACAAAGGGGCGAGTCTGAATTAAGGATCAGCCCTGGGAGCCAGCCAATTTGGAAGTGCAATAGCTGCATCCCATGGTGACTAGCTCCATGATAGTTGCTCCTGGGCTCCCTCAGGAAAGTACTTAAAGCCTGGAAGTATGCAATTCCTTTGCCAATGCTTCTGTATTGCCGCTTCTTAAAATGCAAAAATGGGATCTCTGTAAGGTTCCCTATCTTAACACAAGATGAGGATGTGCAAATCAGTGTTCTGAAGGAGACCACATGATGCTAGATACATACCAGAAAATTATGCCTTGGTGTACTGGAGTTCAGGATATTAAAATGGACTGATACATTACTAATGGTATCACTCCCCAAAAATGTTTGTAAGTTCTAACCAGTATGTAATAACTAGTTGTTTATTCTCAGTAAGTTAGGTTCATGTTGTAAGCTGGATTTAAGAAAATGGTTATTTTTGTTGTTTGTATTTTTCTGAAAAAAACCCCACCCCAACAACCAAATCAAAGCCAACAAACCAAACAACCTGGCCTTTGCATGGAGCCTGGTGCTATGTCTCTTTGCTCCTTTATGAAGTAAAGAGGAACAATTTCTTTTCGATCTTGAAATCTCAGAGTACATCCAGATTCCTTTCTCTGTAGAGATGTTCTTTGTGTAGATCAGAAGTTTAGTAGCTGGAAGTAACACATCACTGAAGCTGTTAATATTCTCTGTTCCACTATATTAATTGATTCTCTATACTCCAGTAACTCAGCCCAGCCTCTTCTTCACTTGAATATACTCTAGTTACTGGTTTCAAATCTTGGCTAAGTTTCCTTATTGCCATACAAAATGCACTTCTGTATTTATTTTGTTTATATTTTTAACTGGAAAACCTCTGGCATCCATAGAACTCAATTCATGTCAGCACACTTGAAATCTAATGCTTCACACAAGAGTACCATGGTATTGTTGAGAAATGGTTTTGCTTTTGAAGGCAGAGCATAAGGGAGACACAGAGATACTTATAGAAGGAAAAAATGGTATGTGGAGACAAATACAGGATGAAACTAATACCACATGGTATTAGAAAGTGAGAAATAGAACAGCGGGTCATTGACGAAAAAGCACTGATCTGTACATGCAAGTAATTGAAGAGAGGCAAAAGGATGGTTTTAAGCAGGTTTATTAGGCTAATAGACCAGGCATATTTCTGATAGGTCCAGCATAGTGTTACAGGATTCTTACCACATCACTCATAACCTAGGATAGCCCTTCTTTAGCTTACCCACAGGATTTAGCTTGTAACCTGAGCAAAAGCCGGAACAAAGAGATTAGGGCCTAAAATAGCACAAAACCTAATTTTGTTGCTTTACCATAGTTAGACTTAAGTTATGCTTTAAATTGCAGACACAGTGGAAAGTACAGGTGATGGAAAAACAGAGTAACAAATGAGGAAATCTCAGGTAGTGGTATTTTTATTTCACTTCTATAAGTATGTGCTCAAGACAAATCTGATACTAGCTAAAAACCAGAAGATCATATGACTGAATAATAAACTAATTTATGGTTAAGTAGTGGTAGGCTGCTTGGGCAAAATATTTGTGAAGGGTCAATTAAAAATGTGACTCATGGATTCCAGTATTTTATTACTAATATAAAAAATGCTAACTAGAAATCGGTCTTTTATAAACAGTGCTCTCTGAAGTCTGATTTTTGCCATCTCAGTTGCTTGCTGAACTGAAAATTTGTTGTAGTTGCTGTTCATTAGGGAATCAGATAATAAACCTAATAATAAAATAATTGCATGCTTTGAAAGTCACATAAATTCATGTGCAGTCTTAAAAAATACTGTATGCTGGCTCTTCAGAACCAGAATTCCTCATTTGGAGAGCTTATTAAAATGTGAATGATTGATCAGCAAGCTCAGTCTTTAGAGCTTCCATATTCATGTGATAAAGAGGAAGGAAAGAGTGAAACTCAAGCTTTCCAATAGATAGATAGTTAAAATAGATAGATTTAGATTAGTGGAATGAATAATTCATAAACTACTGGTTACCTATTTCTAAGTCTCTACTGTGAACCTCCCTGGTAGTGCTTAACTGATGATACAAGAAAGATTATGATTTATTTTCTTCTATAACTATGTCAGTGGAAGAAATTCTTCTTGATCCCTAAAGCAGGGATTTAGTTTAATTTAGCTTAGGTGTTGTGTTGTTTTTGATGAGCGAAGAAAAAAAGCAAACAGATTCCTCCCTTCCTGCTTCTTACATCTGTGTAGTCAGAGTCTGTGTCTACATTACAGAATTTGGACTTGGTTTTCAAGTCGTAGCTCCATTGAGGTTTCTTGGGCAAGTCCCTTCTTGTTGACTGACTACCACCCTGATGTCTGGAAGAGACAACAATGGATAAAAAAATGTAAATTGAAGTTGTGGTGCTCTGTAAAAAATGCTCCCCCCTGGACTGTCAAGGTGCAGGACCCTGTGCTCTACCCTGGGAATGTTTAAACTGGAGTGGCACAGTGAGCAGCTCTTGCTTTGCCGGAGCTACCTAGCTCATGGGATGATGAGCTTCACCATCTCCCTACACTTCTGTGGCAAGCCCAGATCCCCTGCTGACTGTCTTGGCATATTATTTCCTCGGATGCCACGATCGACAAAGAGATAGATAACAGAATAGCAAAGGCATATAGAGCATTCGGTACACTCCATAAAAGAGTCTGGTGCAATAAACACCTGAAGAAAAGTACAAAGATTAGTGTCTACAGAGCCAT
>JANHGB010027840.1:0-36717 GCA_026283785.1 Coracopsis vasa | reverse complement strand
GGTGTCCCTGCCCATGGCAGGGGGGTTGGAACTTGATGATCTTAAGGTCCTTTCCAACCCTAACTATTCTATGATTCAGTGGTCTAAAAGGAAGCCCCCCATAGCCAGCACTGAGACACGCCTGTCTGCTCTCCCCACAGTGTCTGGGAAGCTACCGGGGCAGCCAAAGTCCTGGCAGCACTGGAACATCGTGGTAATGCGAGAGCCCCAGAGCTCAAGCTGCAGCAAACACCACTCCCAGCTTCAGCCTCCACAACGTCTTTCCTGGCTACAAAATACTGCCCCAGGGAAGCCCACCAGACTAAGAGGGATTTATATGCCAGTGGTTTCTTCAGTGATTCCAAGATGGTCTAGACTTGGTTGCATATAATGACCTGCTGACTGGCAATACTAATGTGCACCCACATTTATTTTACGACTAACAGTCTTCCTGCTATTGTATTCAGCAGTGTCTCCCTGGTTCCCTGGAAGCAAACAGGCTACAGGAGAATGCATGCAAATACATACATGGTGCAGTAATTGAGAATCAGCTTACTTTTTAACCATATCCAGTAAATTTTACTTTGTTCTACACCTCTCTCTCTCAGCAGAAGATATAAGATACATAATTGAAGAATCCTGATTTACAATTCGAAGAAACTATAACTATTACTAGATATATCATTTTAGAGATGAAACGGTACACTGGGAAACACAGGAAGTTACTTAGGATATATACTGCTTAACTTACTGATTGAAGACTAGACAACATGCATTTATCAATACATATAAGTTCAATAGGAAAAAAATTTACCATCTCCTCTTAAGAGCTGCCTGAACTCTGTTTCCTTAAGGAAACAGAGTCTTGCCAGCCTTAATTATAGTTTCCTCCAACTGTAACATTCATAGCTCTTAAATCCTTAGTTTTATAGCCAGTAATTAGAGAGTGTATGGTTTCTGTCCAAAAGATTGAAATGTTTTAAAATATTAAGAACTTTGTCAAGAAAATGAAGTACTTTGGTATTGCCAAATGACCATTTCACTCTCCCTCCTTTACTTCCCTGCACTCTATTTTGCTGAATTAATTTTGGAACATAACACATATCATGCTTGGATTTGTCCCAGACAAATGAACTTGAAATCATTATTTATCATTTACAATGCCTTTTCTAAACACATTTGGCAATCAAATCCCAGCCAGATCCCTTTTGACCAGAGAGTTTGTTTGAGCAAGCAGGGCTTTAGAAAATAATTTGTACCAAGAGTCAAAGTATTTAACCCAAACTTTCAGTCCTTAATATATTCTGCAGAAATAAGTGCACTTTCAGAATATAAGTGATAAAATACATGACTAAAATGTGTGATCAATATTTTGATAATTAGAGGCTAGAAAGAACATATAGGTTAAACAGCCTTGTAAAGTAGTGGAGTGGGCACACATACCACAAAACATATGCTGTAGCAATCTTCTGCTATATGAGCCAACTAATGACACATGCTTTGCATCCAAGTATCATTAAAGGAACACGAACAAACAGCACACAGCAAAGCAAGGCTGTAAAACTGGATGCAGACTCTGCAATGTTATATCACTTATAAAACAAAATCTTTGAACTAGAAACTCTACTACAGCCACTGCTACCTCAGGAAGCTGCGGTTTGCTGCTTGGAACACTTCATTCATGTATTATTTTTAGGAACATGGACATCTAAATAAAATTTTGTAGGCACACAAGGTTATCTCAGGGTAAAACAGTTTCTCATATTCAAAAATACAAGAGAAAAGGAACACGGAACTATATGTGTTTACCGGGGCAGCCTTTTTGGAGAACGTGGTGATTAGGAGGGAAAGAAAAGACTTGTCATAACTCTTTCAGTCCAAGTTGTACTCCTAGAAATCTGCACCACCACAAGGCTCAGGAGGCGTCTCAGATAAAGACACGGTACTTTCGATACCACTTCTTTTCAAGAATGGATTTCTTCCCCATAAATAGCTGCTGGGGAAGCAAGGAGTGCCTTGGTAATGAGTCAGCTAAAGTCTGAGTTCATCCAGCTGATTGTAATCAAGCTGGTATCTCCTTTCCCCTCACTATTTAAACACAAATGTGGTCTTTCTCATAGCTTTGTTCTTACCGATGGCAGAGGTATCACTAGAGTTTGCTGCAGGGGCAAAGACCTCTAAGGCCCTCAACCAGTTCACCAGAAAACTCTTTGTTTTACCACCATCAGCTTGTGCTTTTCATTTTCTCATACAGCGAAGTTCCAGACAAATGTTCTACCAGAACCTCCTGCAGCATCTGAACATCCACCTAGCATGGCATGTATCCCCATGGAAAGGCCTAGATTCTCTTATTAGGTGCAGGGAGGATTAGGAACACCTCAGTTACTAACCCAGATGATCAAGTATTTATATGCCCAAGTATCTAATTACATGTGTTCTGTTACCGGAGAGATCACACATCAAATTTTTACCCCAGAGGGCCACAAGCTAGGCTGGTCTGAGGGCATGTAGGAACATTAAGGACATACAGAAGCAATTTCTACAAGTTTGCAACGAGATTTGTGTGCAACACAGTTTTACAGGGGAAGAACACATGTGGGGGAAGAATAGACAAGAAAAAGTTCAAAAAGAAAAATCAGTCCATCACATTCACAGCATTTTCATGTTATTCCACCTCTTAGCAGAGGAAAAAGTACCACAAGAAACCTTGCTCCAGGACAGGATGCATTTGACTTCAACTCTTTACTTCAGTTCTTTACTGTATACACTTTATGAGATGCATATTAACAACCAGAAGCAGAGATACAGCAACAAGGAAGCCTAGGTTACATTCCAACACAGAAATTCTGTATGCTCAGCTAGGTTCCCCATCCTTATTTCTAGTTGACAGCAAAATGGCAATTAGTTTTGAGTAGAAAGATGCTTAAAACATTCCTACTATCTCCTTTTACCACCCATACCTTGTTCTTTCTGCTTGCCTCCACAGCCCAAGTTTGGTTGTCAGAAAGGCTGCAGGTTTCACATTTAGACTGTACTGAACCATTGGAACATTTAGCAGCATTCAGCTGATTTAGTAATTTGAACTATAGGAATTTTATATACTTTGGGGATTGCCTTTCTGCTGTTTGCGTTTTAGCAACTGTGCCATTCCCACCCCCATCAATCCTGCTGTGTGCAGGAAGTCACGCTCCTTTTCTAACAATGGGATGTTACACTTGTGTATGTCTGTGTGCATGCGTCTGTATCCAATGTTAAACCACTTCCTTGGGCTTCAAGGAAAGGTTCTTGGAGAAGGTGGTATGCAGAAGAGTAGATGTAGAACAAAGCTCTTGTGGGAAAAGGAAGGGAAAATAAACACCAAGGTAAAGCTAGCAAAGAAATTTGTCTTGATTTCAAGTCCTACATATCCCAGTTGTAACACTGACAACTGATTACTGAATGAATTCTGCATCCTATGAAAGTCCAGTCAATACTTCAGGAGACGCTTCAAATTTCTTATATTCTCTAACAGTTAGCAGTTCCATGCTTATCTCCTAGATGTCTGCTGCCAGTTCTCCATGCTGCTGGGACAGACTAGCTAGTAAGATCCAGCTGGAAGTTAACAAGCAGAGTCTGGCCCACTGCCTTTTCCCAGGAGGAGGCAAACCAGCCAGCACAGCACAGCCAGCTGCTGCTCACACAGCTGGGCTGGGAGCATCTGCCGCCCCGCAACGTCACGGCCTTGGAGTAACCTGAGTGCTGCAGCTTTCTTCAAGTGTGGAAGAAAGAAGAGTCAGCAGAACTGCAAGCCTCTGTTGACCAGAAGGGGAAAGGAGACAGGAGCGGAAGAGGATGGCTTCCAACACAGCTCAGGGCTGCCCTGAGCCTCTGCTGCTCCTGTCTCCCAAGAAGAAACCCAAAATGGACTTCTAGTTCATGTGCCCAGTGGTTAAGACCAGACCACTTTAGGCTAAATAAGAGCCTACCCATCAGATCTCCTGTGGTATGTTACCTGTAAAGTCTTCAAAATAGAATACCAAAAAAAAAAAAAAAAATCATAAAAAACCCAAACACAAACCCTGTTTTGGAACCAGATCAGAAAGGCTAAAACTGTTAACTGCAAATGCACTAATCCCAAACCTTTTCTCTTGCTTGGCAGCAGGAATCATCAGCTTGATGTACACGAAAGGGACACTTAGGGCTTGGAGGAATCTTGGAGGTTTTTCATCCCTGTAGAGAAGATTCCTGTGGAAGCAGTCAGCTGGAAAGACAGGGAATTGCCAGGCTCCTTTGGTAGCAGAAATGTTAACTGGGGTCCTGCTGGGCAGCTGTAACATCTCTGCCCATTCATCAGCTTTTCCTCAAAGGTTCCTGCAGCTCAGGAAATCTCCCTTCAAATGCCCTTTTCTGCATACATTGTCCAGGCAACAGAAACTAATGGATATGCTGAAGTAGGATTTAGACCAGGAAAAATGAAGTTAGATATTCTGAAAGCCTCTGAGAAGGTCACCTTTCATAAAAAGGAGTTATCATTGGGTCAAATTGCCTTTTTTTAATCATTGTCCACCTACTGGTAGGAACGTTTAGACACTGCAATTCAAGAGAGTATGAGGAAAAGTACCTGTCCTTAGAAGCAGGAATTAATACAGATTTCAGAAAACAATGCCCAGAAAGGAAAGCTATACACACACACACACACGCAATCTCTGTAGCTGAGCGGCTCCACCATTTGCTATCAGAGAAGTGCTCCTCTAAGAAGAGATCATGACTCAGTAACACTAAAGACAAAAAAAACCCAAAAGAAGCCAGACTGACATTGACTCCCACTGCAATCCCCAAAATCACTTCTCAAATTTCCCTCTCTCAAATAGAGACGCTGATTAAATAAAAATGCCTTTATTAAAATAAGGAGAAAGGTAACTATATGATTTTAGTAACCAAGCAGTTTGGATATTCTAAGAACAATTAGTGTATCAGTTTATCTCTGAACTGCTTAAACTGAGAATTAGTCTCATCTCCTGCTGCTGCTACTCTTGCAGACAGATGTGATCTCAAAATATCATGTGTCAAAACAAACAAATAAAAATGCATCCAAAAGTGGAAAAGCTCATCCAAGTGTATCTAAGTGTCTTTGGCAACACTAGGCACAAATACATGAGAGAACAGACTGAGGTTTGCTTAACTGATACATCAACTTCTGACTGCATCCAGAAAGTGCGCAAATGTAAGACTCTGGCATACAGCTGGAGGAAAAAAAATAAGTTAATCTTTATAAACCACAAAATAACATCTGCTTACAAATGTGGTGCAGTTTCAAGTATGCTCTTGTGAGATCTCCCTGGTGCAGTTTCAAGTACGTTCTTGTGAGATGTCCCATCTTTACATACTTACTGTGCAGAGCATTTTCATAGACTTAACAGAATCTTTCTGAAGGCGACACCATCATGGAGAGATGAGGCTGAATTCTGCTCAGCTCCACTTGAAGCGATAGGAATCCATTACCAGCTTAATCAACTGCATTAGGCAATTGTATAAAAACAGCTGCACCATTGTCAAAATAGAAAGTATACTGATATTCCTTACTTCCAGTGGTATTGAAACCAGCCAATTTGACTAGATAGTTAAAATCAGTTACATCTGTTCAAATTTGAATTTGGAACATGAGTATGGAAAGTAACTTTCCAAGTGAAATGATAGAGGAGTCTAGACAATACATGGTCCCAAACAAGCACGCTTGGGACAATAAATCAGTTAATCAAGTCATGAGCATGAGATCCAGAGATCAAGCACTATTCTTCCACTTGACATTAAATAACAAGTACCTGTTCTCTCCTTGTCAACTGAAGCAGCACAGCAGAATACCCTAACCTGTCCCTAGCTGCAGTGAGTCTGGTCTAACAGTAATAGTAGGTGTTTGTGGAACTGGAATAGAAGAGACTTAGAGAGGAAAAAAGGAAAGACATGAACAAAATAATGACTCTAATGAGGTGTTAGGCATTGCAAGACCATGCCTACCACTCTAAAAATCCTACCTTAAAGTACAGATGCATACAAGTATTTTCACCTGCATGTAGCCAGTAACTTTACCATGAGAAAACTTACACACTTACTTATAAGGTATCAGAGCATAAAATGGGAATTCTGTTTTCTACTTAGATAAGACATAAATATGATAGGAAACCCCTATTTTTTCGTAGGAGGGAGGGAAAAATAAAATTTAACAGTCAAGAAACTGAATTCAGATTCCTTGTAGAAATAAGAATTAATTTGCTGAACATATTTTCAATAAACCCCTCAAACCCATGAAACATGAGTCAGACCAACTCTTAAAGCACTTTTAAAAAGCACTTTACAAACTCCCTTTGATCGACACCGGAGACATAAAACCCACCTACAAGGTCAGCTGTAGCGAATATCAAGAAAAGCAGGGCCACACAGAAGCACTTGCCTACACAGACAAAACAAATACAATACATATAAGATTTCAACACATTTTCAAGTCTTTTTAGAGTTGGCAGAAAATGCATGTTCCCTTGAGCCTCATTGAAACCATAAACTTCACCCAGGTCTCAGCTTTAAGAGTCTGTTGAAACAACTGTGTTTTCCACAGTGTATTTTGTGTTGATTACAAATGTTGGGAAAAAAAGTACATGTACTTTTTCCTTTCTAGTTTTTTTGTTTCTTCTCTTTGCTCTCCAAGTCAGTAAGTGAGCATATGAGATGATACAAAGAACAAATGGTAGCACGCTGTGGAAACTCTAAAACAAACACATCACCACAAACATAAATATTAGAGATAAAGATCAGTAACTACAATGCAAAGACAAAAATATTTAGGAACTAAACAGAAGGCAGAAGCCAGTCAAGCACCAGTGCCAAAACGCAAAACAATTTAAGAGCCAAATCACTCCACCACCCCACCAAACAAAAAAAAAGCCCAGGATGGCAACTATGCAGAGCCAGACAGGAACCAGAGGAAAACAATAACCCATTTACAAATACAGAATACTATAGAGTTTAATATTGCTATGCAAGTGAATATACAAAGCTTAGGAGCTTGGCAGAACATCCGAACATGCTTTCTAGGCAATCATAAGACTCAAAGTACCATGGCAAGATTCTTCATGAACACTGCTGCAGAAAAAGTTTGAACTTTTAAGCTGCTTTAACAGAATTAGAGACAAGCAGAATTCTTTATTTGGTGTTTCCATCAGCTCATTGACACTTGTGAGCAAAAGGATGTCACCCATAAGAACTCTGTTAGCTTTGTGCATGTGAAGGTTTGCTGGATATTGACTCCAATCTATATTTATGAAGTCAAGGTTTTGAAAATGTAGGAATAAGGAATAGGAAAGGACCTGTGCAGGTTGTAAAATGTGGAATACTTGTCATAATTCTTCTAAGTTTCATCTAAAAAGCATTTTTCTACTATAATCCACCCCGCTATCATTTCATAACGGAATAATGTTTCAAAAAAAAAAAAAAAATTTCACTGAAGCTTCAGTCTTCAGGCTCCACCAGAACTTCCCAGACTGAAGTCCACCTGCAGGGATTCCTGAGTCCTGACAAAGGTGTTTCTTTTCACAGATTCACAATTCAAAATGTGGTTTTACTCAACTACATTAAAGCAAATGCTCTGCTTTACTAAGCACATAACAAGCATGTTTTAATTTCCACCACAGACATCCTGGATTATTCTCAAGTCATAAACAAATACAGCCTAGTAACAAGCTACAATATTTAGCAAGCTAGGGTTGAAGTTCACCTCAACTAACTTCACCAGCTAAAACCTTAAGGATTCACTCTTAGGTTAGCCCCTTGGGATAAGATAAATTACCCTCTGGAGATGTTCATCCTCTTCCACTGACTACAGAAGAACCTAAAAGCTAAGTGGGCTGAGCATCCCTGCTGAGATGCTCAATCCCTTTTCACTAACAACTAGGTCAGGCTGAATCTAACCTTCAGATGGCTAAAACTATGGGAATAGGTCCCTCTCTAAACTTTAATCTAGGCCAGTCTTGTACTCTATTTGCTGTAACAATCAGCATGATGCAAGGGTCCTACACTTCTGGGGTAGGCAAACAGATGCTTGTCAGTAGTATCTGTTTACTAGGCAGCAGCTCCAAAAAATGTATCATTTACCTAAATAGCTAACAGAAAGAATTAAGAAGCTTTAGTAAAATGAGGGTTATTTTACCTATTATTTCACAAGAAGCTTGAAAATATCTTTTTGCTGTACATTTGGCTGGGAACTACAATCACTCAATGCACATAAATTCATACCATCTCCTTGAAGTTGCCTCTGAAAGACCCCTTCTATTGCAGTTTATTGATTCCATTTAAAACTCCTTAACCATGTAAGAAAATGACTTGTGGCTTAAATTTCAGTACAATTACCTTTCAGTGGTTGAATTTCCAGCTCTGAGATTTAAGGGGATTTTCTGGGTTGTTTTTTTTTTTTTTTTTACATATCTGCATTTAGCATTACTGTACTGTTATGCTATAGGAAATGAGGCACTCGTACTTACAGAACACCAGCTTCTTGTTAAATTCAATCAGCACACAAACAACTGTGTCTTTGTCACAGAAGCCCAAGTTCAAATGCATAAGGATCAGATAATGAAGAAAAAAAAAATCTTGTATGACACAATATGCTTTCACTTTACTTAAGAAGTGCACAAGTATCTAACTCAGATGCTTTGGAACCACGGCAGTTTAAATGAATGTATTTTGAAGCCTAAAATATGTTTAAGCAGTTGGATGTTATAGCAGCATATACCACACTGAAATTAAGTTAAAATCAGACTTTCTGGTAGTCTTGAATGTAAAAGAAAAAAAAAACCAAACCAAAACAAAAACACAAATAAATGGCCTTAAGCTTCAGAAATACTTTTACAATTTGGGGGAAGAGGGGTTAAAAGAATCAGAATTCATTTCCAGAAACAAATTACCATCTCAACATCCTTGTCTTTTAAGTTCTGAATATATAACAGGAAGTGGGAATTGTCAGAGGTATGTATAACTATGCCTAAATTATAGCTATAAAGCCAGCTAGCCTAATTCTTAGAGAACTTCTAGTTAGAACCTACTCAGATTACATGCAGATAATAAAAAGAATTAAGCTAGGAAGCTGAAAGGGGTTTTTTGCCCACACATTATTTAAACATGAATCCAATTACTGAAGTTTCATGGATCTGCTGTCTCACTCCATTCAGTTTCCTCTAAAACAAAGATGATATAGCTGTATTGCAGTGTTGAAAAATCCTGAATTAATTTGGGCAAATGAAATCCCTTCTATAATATTATTCTGCTGTGGGAGGGGGTATGGAGGAATCCTTTTTAGCACAGTAAAAATGATGGTGATATAATGAATAATTATTATGGGATTTTATAGCTGGAAGGCATGGTAGTTATTTCAAAGCTATTTGTAACCAACAGCCTTATAAAAAGCTAGAATGTATTACATATGTGCAGAAGGTAACTGCAAGCATGTATTAAAATCCAGCATCTGAAATAACGAACAAATTTTTGTTTCTACTTTAACTACCTCTTTATCAAAAAATGTGGGCTGACAAGCAACTAAATCAATTAATTATCAGCATTTTAAGAAAGCAGAAATGAGGATTTAAAAATCAGCTGCCACGAGTTGAAAGCTCTCCTTTCCTTCTGCGACAGCTATATGATTCCCTTCCTTCCAGCAGCAATTCGGTTTCCTGTTGAAATGCAGAGCCTCCAAAAGGTGGCATTGCCAATACTGAAGATGTGCAAGAATGAGATCCCAAATACCCAGGTCCTGGATTCTTGTGATACATTTTAAAAAGGCAAACAATGGGATTTCTTTCTACTCTTCTTAAGGTAAAAAGAAAACCAAACAAACTGTAAAGGACTGATAGAAGCAGTGGTGTCTGGCCAAGTTTGCATTCAGCCTTGAAATCCATGAACTACTTTACAGACCACGAAGAACTTAATTTTATGCTTTATCTCCCTTGCTACATAGAAATATCAGTAATTCCAATAAGTTTTGAGGAAACTGTTTTACTTCATTATCATAAGGTGATGCTGCAATACCATTCAAGATGATGGTCCATATGCCTTCTGTCTCTCTAGGAGTTAAAAATGGATCTCACTGCTGTTACTCCCATATAGCAAAAGAACATTTAGATTGGTAAGGGATATCCCTGTCTTTATCTCAACCCATGAGATTTTTCATCTTATTTCTCCCCCCTTGTTGGGAAGGGGGAGTGAGAGAGTAGCTAGGTGGGTATCTATCTGGCAGCCAACCAAGGTCAGCCCACCCCACTTAAGACACTTGCAACAATGCCAGCGTGAAGCGTGAATATCCATGTGGACTACGGATATAGGAGATCACCTGAATGTGGGTCTGTTCCTTTGAACAGACAGACTAACTGCTCTGAATGTGACTTTGAGGAAGTCACCTACAAATAGTAAAACAGCTCTTTTCAAAGTCAGTCTAAATTTTTAAGCAAATCTAAACAGCTCATTCAATTAAAATTCACTATTAAAAAAAGTAGTAGGTTGAAATGTATTAGGTTTTCAAAAAGTCTTGGAAAAGACCATTTTAACATGCTTTTTTAAAAAGAAATTATTTTTGACACCTAGATAGAACATAGTGAGAACTTCAGCAGTATGCAGTAATTTCCCTATATGTGCTCACACGCTTAAACACACACACTTACACACACTTTTCTGAAAAGCACAAGTCATTTCAAGGTATCTAATGAAAAACTAGATTAGATTCCTACCTGTACCCTTTTAATAGAAGCATGGCTTTTGTGTTTTACCAAAACATGCTTGTCTCGTTAGCGCACTGTTATGCAAATGTCCAAAATTCCCATTTCAGGGTCCATCACGAGTTTCTGTCCCCCCTTGCAGTGTCATGCAACACTTTATGGTTTTGATCCCTGCAGCAGCAGACCCAGCTTAGACTGAATAGTGAAGCAGCACATCCCCTGACACAGTGAAGGTATGCACGTTCCTCACCAGCCAATGCCTAAGGGGCAGAAGTGAAGGAGAGACTGTTAAGGACTTTAACATGCCTCCCACAGGACTGCTGATACAGCATCCAGTGATCTGATTCTCACTACGAAAGGAGTGACTAGGCCAGGCAGCACACTTGTAGGGTCATGGGCTGGGAACTACTTCCAAGTGTAAGTGCTGTTTTGGGGTGGGCAAGCGAATGATGAGGCAGGGATCAGACCACTAACATAATGTGGCCCTAAGCTGGCTAACTACTCATTAGTACCCAAGCTCTATAGTTTCTTAAAAATTATACATAGAGCTGCTTTATTTAAATGTTTCGCCATGAAACAATTTTTAAGAACAAGTTAACATTCCCGTATAAAAAAATTATCCCTGATGCAGGAAGACTGCATCTCATATCCATGTTTTCCTATGTACATCTACTCTTTTAGTCTTTATTCTGAAAGCGCATAAGCTAAGGTATGCATTAAAACAATTCTTCTAAAATGCAAGTGATGGACTTGAAAAGCTGCTGCTTGTTCAAAAAATCAGTTTTTTCCTCAAGAACAGGGATATTGCATTTCAATTTTCAGGAATTTAAAGGGACAATGCAACCAACACTGATGCCTGATTATTGCAACAGTATAAACCATAATACTGTTGGCTTGAATCCATTAATGAATTAATCTTTGTCAGAAAAGTGTCTATAAAGAAGGTTCTTAAAAGACCCCAAGGACATTATAGCACTGATGGTTTACCATTATGTGGTATAGCAAAGTCTTACTCAACCAGTTCTAAAAGCAAACATATGGAGTCCATTAAAACCCTCTCTTTTTTGTGGTGTAATTCTGAATGGATGTATTATGCTACTTATTTAAAATATGGATTGTAACTTCCACCACCAATTATTAAGAGTTCTATACATTGCATGCAATTTATAAGATGCACAAACTTTGTCATCAGCACCTTAAACTGAAACAATGTCAAGGACTGTATTCCAGCAAACTGTAACAAATAGAAGATTAATATGATGAGAGATGAATAACTTTGACACTAATTAAGCCAGGGACACACAGTTTAGATGCTGTTAAAGTCAATGAAAAGGTGCTTCTCATGTTAATCTCCTGATATTTTGAATGGATTGTCTTTTTTTAATGTATACATTGCTATCCTCTGTCACACATGCATAACCATACACAACCACAACAGTCTCAAGTACGGAACTTATATTTAATCTATAAACAAATGTTTTAAGAAAGAATCCCACACATGAAAGTAATCAACTCAGCTGATCACCATTCCACAATAAAACTGCCTTCACTGTTGTTTCCTCTTGCTGCTACATTTTGCCCTGTTACAGCAGCAGCATCTTTTCCCACCTTTATTTATGTTCTTTTGGACTTCCTGATCAAAGCAGTTTGGCCTTAGTCTTACAAGTAGCTCCTGAATTCAGTAGAGTTTATTACAAACCTACAAAATCCCTTGCATGTACCTTACTTCAACATCAGAGCTGCAATAAAAGATCCCAAGAGGCATGGACTGGAGTACATACTCAAGGTTCAAGGGACTATCTTCTTGCAAAGCATCCTAACCAAATAAAAAACAGCAAGGAAGTAAAGCTTAAGGGGTATTTAGAAAAATATAGGTGCACTGCTTTTGCACACATACTTCTGCACATATGAATTGTCACTTCACAGCAAAGACTTAATAATGAAAGAAAATAACACAGGAAAGCTCATTTGTCTTTACTCATCCCTCTTTTGCTGGGATATGCAGTTAAAATGCAAAAAACCTACCAGGTTTAGTGAAGTTCAAGTAGTTAAGCAGAAAGATCTTCAAAGACACAAATGTGAGTAAAGGAACTTCATTCTCTTACTGAAAACTTCAACTTTTCAATTCCATGTAACCACCACATTCAGTTCAGCGTAACAACATCTAGTACAAAAATAAATGTGAGCTTTTGCCACAAATTCTAAGGGAGTCTGGGAGTCTACAAATATATCACACTCATGCTGGCCATTAGAACTAAATAGAGTGAAGAAAATCAAAAGGAAGAAAATGCCATTCATTTGAGACTTCTCCTCACATGCCAGCCTTTAGCCTGTGAAGTGTTATATAGCCATGAAACTGAGGAAGTACAAAGTTCTTTGTTGAGCAGACCTGTGCCTTATTAAGCCCATCACAGGCTTGCTTCAGGTCAGGAGACCAAGAGGAGATGATCATATCCTGGAAGATGTTGGCAGTTAATACTTATCAGCACCTGTTGTATATTACAAAGGTGAAGTTGGACTTAAGTGAATGCAAGGTTCCCAATTAAATGTTTTAATCAAGAATCTACTATCACCTGCAATTTCACAGTAACACTATTGCAGCTTTTTTGTTCCTGTTATGGCCTCATGGGCTTTATTCTGAATGGGAAAGAGAAACATCATCTCTGTGTGAACCCAAAAAAAAAGACTTTTCCTTTGAAAACTAGCTCTTACATTTATTTCCTTTCTGTGGTTATAAAACCCTAAATAATTCAAACAGCAATCATATAACCAAAAATTAACAAGCAAATATAACATAGCAAATGTTCTCAGATGAGTCACTGTACTCTTTATATTCTTGATTTGTTGGCTTCTTTGCCAAGCAATCATCAGCTAATTATTGGACTAACTATAGCACACCAAAATCATTGCATCTGCTCAGACATGGCTGTTGTGGAAAAAAAAGATTTCTCATTTCATATTAGAGTTAAAATGAAAATGTACATAATGATAGTTTTCAAGTGATCTCATTACAGCTTTGCTTCAGCTATTCACCATTTTTCACATCAGCATGTCCTTTGTTTTTGAGAGGGCTGCACAGCTATATTATCTACCACCACAACCTTACCTTCAGGGTACTTTCCCAGGTCTTGCAATACATTTGAGCAGATATGGGTTCAATATCTGTAGAATTCCAGTAGATCAGGTAACATTACAAAAACAGAAGATCTTTCTACAGAGCACAGGCTGTAATTTTTTTCCCCATTGCTTTTGCATCACACACAGTGAACAAGAAGCAATATCAAATACTATTGAAAAAGGGTTTACTGGTCTTTTAACCAATATGACAGCCAACACAGTAGACGAGAGTTGCCCACTGTACAGTGCTTTCAGGTTCACAATACACAGTTCATAGCAAGGGCCTCTGTATCCAGGAATGTTTCTGGAGTGTCCTCCACTGCATCAGCGACCTGTTAAAATCATCACTGTATCCACACAGAAATGCATCTCTCCCTACCGACAGTTGTTCTAATGGCAAAGTACTTGCCAAAAGAGGACTGGCTTTTGTTCAAAGAAAACAATGCAACATGGACAACAGGCAGCTAAGCTGTAACAGCAGCTTCTTAAAGTAGCGGGAAAGAAAAACAAAGAAAACCAAACAATTTTTTCTGAGGGAACTCTTTTTTTTAAAGGAACTGTTAAGAGGAATGGCTACTACAGTTACAGATACAGGTACCACTGCTGGTAGATATTAAGTTTCCAATTATTTGTTATAACACAGCTGAGAGTGATTAGACAGTTTACGTATGACTGCTAGTAGCCCAGTGCACATTATGTGGGCCATCAGGTCCTGCAGCCTAAACACAATTCTTGATTTAATGGATAAATGAATTTTGCTAAACCACTTCAAACACAGGAATGTTTTCTGAATCTGTGCACAGGCTGTTAGTGTATTTCCATGAAGTCTCATTCCAAACAGATCAAAACACGCTTGGTCAGACCCAATAAAAACTGCACCCCAAAATCCCATAACAATGAATTCGGTACTCTTTTCTATGGCTGCTTGAAAGCTTCTACACTTGGATTTTGTTTAGCAATTTTTTTTTGCTTTTTACCAAGTGACACTTTCTATGAAATGTTGTCTGCTTTCCATGAAAAAGGGTTTTTTTCCCTATTTCTCTGCCTAACTCTTGTCACCAGTTTCCACCAACAGTGGAACAGTGGTTCCTTTGCTTTTTTTTTCACATTAGCATCTCTGTGCTGTGGGAGCAATGATCTCAGTCCTAAAGGAAAGGTCTGAAACATAAGAAAAGGACGAAGTAAGGCTATAAAGTTCTCTTTCACTGCATCTTCTACTGCTCAGTTGCCAGTGCGTGGAACTTGACCTGTTCTTACAAAATGCCATTATTGAAGAACTGAAATTTCTGCTATGCTGTCTGTAAGAAGAAAAAGGAAGTAATATTGCAGCACAATAATGCAATACCAGAACTTTGCAGCATTATTAGATAATTAAATAAGCATCAATTAGGTGGTCTCAAAAGACTGTCTCTTCATTTATAAAGGGACTGTCCTTTCACTTACACAAATGTATTGGAAGTCTGTCTAACTGGGAAGCCAACACACTAAAATATCTTCAGGACAAACTCCATAGGGAAGAAAGTTAAACTTTATAGAAAACAAAACAAAACAAAACATGCTGACTTTCAATATAAACACTGTAAAACTCTACAGTACACAGTGAGTCCATTTCTGGAATTACAAACCTCAAAATGTTTGAAATATCACAATAGTGAGGCCCTTGATCAATATTCTGCCTTTCACAAATTTCAAGCAGAAGTCTAATACCTTGACAATCCAAGAGGAAAATACTTCATGGGAAAAATAAAAGTGTATTCAAAGATTTCAAGTTTCCTTTCCACATGCATGCTCCCATAGATGAGCTACAGGTAAGATACACAGGCTGTTTGCTAGAGCATATTTTCCAGTTTGGAGGTCAATTTTACCCCACTGAGTAGCACCAACTAATTAATTGAATGTATGGCCACTGAGAACATTATGATCATCAGTTCTAAGATGCTTGTAGTATATGCTATGGTATCAATAGGAATTTATTCTTTCCCACTTCTTAAGTGATCTGAGTAACTCTCAGATTAAATTTGGAGAGAAAAACGAGTGCCAAATTAAAAAAAAATTACATACGGTAAAATAGAAGAGCTTGGATTTACTGCTTCATTAACTCAATTATTAATATTATCATTCCCAAAGTAAAAATTTAACCATTTGGATAATTGAGGAATCTTTTTATTCTGTAAGACTTCCTGAAGAGCGCTTCATGTATTCTTTGTCTTGTTTCTGGATTCAATGAAAAGTACTGAGCTGAAGGTAAGAAAGCCACTAGCTCTATCTATTTAAGCTATGTCCAGTAAGATGTGATAGACATCAATGTATAATGTCAAACAGTTGAAATTTCTTAAGTCTTTTAGCTCTTAACCCAAAATAAACCAACAGCAGATGAACCTTGTCAACAATTTGCTAGTTGCTTAGTAGATTCTGACTACCACGTTCTAGAATGCATATTATATATCTGGTTGGCATTAAAGCGCATAATGAAGAACACATTTACATCCTGTATTTTTCCAATCTTATTCACTATATTACAGGATTAATGGACTTAAGGTTCATGTCAGGAGCCAAATTGTTCTAATAAAATATGAAGCATTTATCTACTAAGAGGCTGGAAATGGCACTGGTTGTTTATTGCAAAGTCTGAAACAAAACTAACAAAGGAGTACATTACTTAATCTCATCCATGCCCATAAGATTTTACATTCTAATACTATGCTGAGTAAATAAAATTCACGAGTCTAGAGGAAATACTATTCTCTTATTTTTATTGGGCATTAGTAGCAAGCTTGGCCCTCTGCTGGAAACAGCCTATTTTCCAGCTCACCTCAACTACTTCTAAGGTACCTAAACCCTCGTTATAATCTACATAAAACACATACTGGGCAAATAAGCAAAGGAACACACTCCTACTAGATCCCAGGAAAAGCACTGGATAAGAAAAGTTCATTCACAGACATATCCAACTGTCACAACATTTCCTTGGTACTGGTGAACCAATAGCGATATTCTCATTCCACTCAAATCCATGGATTATGAACCATTCATTTCACAGGGACAGAATTCTCCCTTTATCTTTGTCCTGAAAACCTTACAGAGCAGTTTAAGTGAACACTACACTACACTAAACTCCAAACATGAGGTTTTGACCATCATGGTGCTGGTTAAGGAGAAAGCTTCCAAGAAACATGTGGGATAAAGGCACTTAAAATTGAAGATAAAGGATGCTAAGAAAGAGGTCTTCCTGATTATAAACGTCAGGACAAAAAAAATGTTTGTAGCAGAATGAAAGCAGAAACAGACAACTAGATCACAAAATCATACAATGGTTTGTGCTGGAAGGGACCTTAGAGAGTATCTACTTCCAACCCCCAGCCAGAGGCAGGGACACCTTCCACTAGACCACATTGCTCAAAGACCTGTCCAACCTGGCCTTGAACACTACCAGGGATGGGGCAGCCACAACTTCTCTGGGCACCCTGTGCCAGTGTTTCACCACCCTCATAGTGAAGAATTTCTTCCTAATATCTAATCTAAATCTCCCCTCTGCCTGTTTAAAGCCATTCCCCCTTGTCCTATCCCTTCATGCCCTCGTAAAAAGTCCCTCTCCAAATTTCTTGTAGGTACTGGAAAGCTGCCTTCAGGCCTCCCCAGAGCCTTCTCTTCTCCAGGCTGAACAACCCCAACTCTCATTTTTCTACATAGGAGAGGTGCTCCAGCCCTCTGACCATCTTTGTAGCCTCCTCTGGACTCGCTCCAACAGATGCACCTCCCTCTTCTGTTGGGGGCCCCAGAGCTGAATGCAGTACTGCAGGTGGGGTCTCACAAGAGTAGAGTAGAGGGGCAGGTTCACCTCCCTTGACCAGCTGGTCATGCTTCGTTTGATGCAGCCCAGCATGTGATTGGCTTTCTGGGCTTCAATCACACACTGAAGCCAGCTCATGTTGAGCTTCTCACCAACCAACACCTCCAAGTCCTTCTCCTCGGGACTTCTCTCAATCCATTCTCCACCCAGCCTGTATTTGTGCTTGGCACTTGGCCTTGTTGAACTTCATGAGGTTCACACTGACCCACTCCTCCAGCCTGCGAGGTCCTTCTGGATGGCATTCCTTCCCTCCAGCATGTCAACCACACCACATAGCTTTGTGTCATCAGCAAACTTGCTGAGGGTGCACTCAGTACCACTGTCCATGTCACTGGCAAAACTGTTGAACAGCACCAGCCCCAATACCAGCCCCTGAGGGACACCACTCAATCACCTCCACTTGGAGATCAAGCTGTTAACCATAACTCCAAGCTCAACTATCCAACCAATTTCTTATCCGTTGAGTGCTCCATTTGTCAAATCCATGCCTCTCCAGTTTAGAGACAAGGATGTCAGTTTAGAGACAAGGACAGTGTCAAATGCTTTGCACAAGACCAGGTAGATGACGTCACTTGCTTTTGCCTATCCAATGATGCTGTAACCCCATTATAGAAGGTCACGATATTTGACCTTTAGTGAAGCCGTGTTGGTTGTCACCAGTCTCCTCTCTATTTTCTATGGGCCTTAGCACAGTCTCCAGGAGGATGTGTTCCATGATCTTGCCAGGTCCAGAGGTGAGACTGACTGGTGTTCCCCAGGTCTTCCTTTTTCCCTTTCTAATAATGGGGCTGTTCTTCTCCTCTTCCAGCCAGTGGGAACTTCACCAGACTATCACAATTCTCAAATATGATAGATAGCGGCTTAGTCATTTCATCTGCCAGTTTCCTCAGGACCCATGGATGCATCTCATCAGCTCCCATGGACTCGTGCACCTTCAATTCCCAATGCTCTTCTGCTACAGCAGACAGTTCTTCAGTGTCCCAGTTCCTGCTTTTGCCCTCTGTGACTTACTTAGGCATTTGCTGGTGAAGATCAAGGCAAATAAGTCATTGAGTACCTCAGTCTTCTCCATATCCAGGTAACCATGTCTCCCATTTCCTTCTGGAGAGAGACCATATTCCCCAGTAGCCCCTCCATGTTGGTGAGAACAACATCCAGCACAGCACCTCTCCTCAGTGGCTCCTCTATCACTTGGAGAAAAAAAGACATCAATGCATTCAGACCTTCACACCTTTCTTGTCTCTTCTGCCTGTCCTTCCTGAAGAGCCTTTATCCCTCCATTCCAATGCTCCAATTATAGTAGCCATCCCACCACATCTCTGTGATGCCAATAAGATGATAGCCCTGCAAGCACACACACCTCTAACGCTTCTTGTTTACTAGCCATACTACGTGTGTTTACATAGAGGTGTTTAAGTTGGGCCCCTGATGAAGCCAATGTATTGGTTGGAACATCAGGAATTCCTTTATGCTGCTCTTCAAGTGCTCCTCTGCTGACTCACAATCACTCTTCCAGGCTCTGGGCATCTCTTTCTGGCACTGGTATCAAACTGGTAGGAGTGGGATAGATTGAGGTTCCCCTCCCCTGGCAACTTTCATCTAAACCCCTCTTCACCAGCTTGGCATCCTGTTTGTGATGACAGCTGTCACCTTTGTAACTCCTTCCAATTTACATTGCTGCTGTGAGCAATTTTCTGTCTTGCATAATGAAGAACACATTTACATCCTGTATTTACCAAATCGTACATATTACAGGATTAATAGGCCTACCCAGATAAGAGAATTGAATTTATATCTATCTTCTAAGAGATGCATAGAGTCTTCACCATTGTAGCGCTGTTACAAGTCTATGCCAGAAGCAAATGTGTAGACCCATTTTCCAGATGAAGAAAGGTGGAGACAGGAGGTTGACAGAACAACTTCACCACAGTCACACAGGCTGAGAGTCAAGAAGTGAATATATATCTTCTGTACCTTGAGACAACTCCTTATCATTGCAGTCATCCTATTACAAATTTTTAGTACAGCTTTACATCCTGCATGTACTTACAATATTCAAAACATCCACCAAATCTTCTATCATCTTCCCTGTTGTCAGCCCAAGGCATCAGAGTTTGAGACATCAAGCAATAACAACGGATCAGACTTA
Source organism: Coracopsis vasa (assembly GCA_026283785.1). Lineage (NCBI taxonomy): Eukaryota > Metazoa > Chordata > Aves > Psittaciformes > Psittacidae > Coracopsis > Coracopsis vasa. Next base: position 16,892 of record JANHGB010027840.1, on the reverse strand, counting down.
GAAACCTTGAATTAGAACACAGTATATTTGCTGTTCAAATATATGTAAACTTTATCTCCTGATCTTGCAGGAACACCATTAAAATGGAATTAAAATGAAGTAGTTTCTGTATTTCAGATCCCTTCAAATCACAGCAGGCTGGATCTCACCCTGAAAGAATGACACTTAATGGCTGAATGCTTTTTTGAATCCAAATCAGAATTCTCTCATAAAGATGATAAATAATAAAAATGTATTACATTTACCTCCACTCTGGGGGCTTAGCATTCAGCACATTCCAAGCAGGAATTAAAATCAGTATTTGGCAAAGGGCTACTGATTTCTTTATACTATGGGAATGCAAATACAGTCTTAAAAAAAAAAAAGACAAGTCATATGCTTATAAAAAACTAAAAGCCACTTGGCATACATTACATAGATTCGATTTGCAATGTGAATAATAAGAGACTAAAATTAAAGGAAAGATACTGGCAACTCTGAGGAGGTAAAGACAAAGATACTATATACTTTAATATTCTTAAGATAAGAAATACACATTTCTTAATTTTCAGAATGCCTTAAATTTTTAAAGCTATTTTCCATTTTCAGATAAGTTCAAGTCAGGAAGGTGTTCAGCCAAGTATCTCTAAATGCAGGCCTCTTTGAAACATCTTAATTTTACAGCCCAAGTCTGAGTTGCCTCAAGCCTCTTGTCATTTTGAAAATCTTATAATATAATCATGTTATTTTGGTGTGAAATAAAACATCTTTTTTTTTATGAATATATAAGTTGTTCTTACAGCAGTTAAGTCAGCCTGCTGTAGAGCTCCATCCTTTGTATCTGAAAATTAATAAAATATGTCAGGATAAAACCACATTTAAATACTTTTTCAGACACATGTTGTAATGAAAAAAACAGCAGTAATTTCTGCACACTACAGAGCAGTGATGCAGTCACACAGGTTTTGCTGTCTCTTCTCTGACAGATATGAGAATGCAGAAAACTTCCCCATCAAATAAGTGCCAGTATCTTCTAGGTCTCTTAGATCATTGTCATGGATGCAAAGTTCTGCTTGCAGGTATGTGCCTAGTCAATAAACTCAGAGGCAGGAAACTTACTCATGTGCTTATTATCCTTCATAATAACTATATATGCCTAGAGATCAACACAGTAGGACCTCTTAAGCATGCAAGTCACTGATAAAATTGCGCTGTCATAATACAGAAGTGAAAGAAAGACTTATAGTGATTTCTTAAGCTGTGAGTGCTCAAGATTTATAAGAGAAAGAGAGAAGAAAACCTACTTTGCAGACACAAATGCAGGAATCCATTATGGGGATGGTGGGGTAGAGGAATCTGATTTTAAACATACTGACCAGCTCTGCTGGTTAGAGAACCAGGCACCTTGGATTCAAATTTCATGTTCTCACCACAAAACCACAATCCCTGCAGAGCATTTAAGTAAAGCAGTAAAATACGACATCAAACAGCAAATGCAAAGCTCTAGGATGTACTTGAATACTATCAAGAGCATTCAGCTAATCATATACCTCCTTAGCTCAACATATGTAAACAAAAGAGAAATTATTCCATCCAGTAGAATATCATGGGGATCTCTAAATGGTTACTATAAGGAGAGAGGAGATAGTGTTTCTGTTACAAACTAAGCATGAATGACAAAAATCAAGAAACGAGTTAACACGGTAACAAGCAATGATGAAAAACAAGCCAACTATGCTTGTGACCTAACAAAATGGTTAATGCTTAGTCACAATTTCATAAGTTAGCGGTGTGAGATGTAAATGCAAAAGAAGGATAACACCAAGTAGTTCCAACATTAAATCATTTCAAAATAAGTCTCTTGAAAGACATCCTATTCCTCCATAGCATGGCATTTCATTGTGTGCTTTTTCTCATATCTGCCAGGCTCAGCTCTAGGTATTTTTAAGATTAATCAAGCCCAGAAAGGCACGTGCTAGGCTGAGCCTCACAAAGATATAGAATCAATTACCATTTTATGTAGAAACAGAAAATTTGTAATGAAAATTTCACACAGAAGTTGATATACTGAGTAAAAGCATTACTCACTCCAGCAGCAGTCAATAATGCTTTCAAGAAAGGTCCAAGAAACCTCTTGGTAGTAAAGGCAAATTCATCTCCACATTAAGAGTACTCCCAGTCTAAGATACTCAAATCTAAACCTAGAAGCATGATATGAAGCAGCTCCTCTGCATCCTGGTTTTGGCTGGGATAGAGTCCATTTTTTTCCCTAGTAGCTGGTGCAGTGCTATGTTTCAGCTTCAACCTGAGAACAGTGCTGATAACACACCAATGTTTTAGTTGTTGCTAAGTAATACTTATTCTGATCAAGGACTTTTTCAGTCTCATGCTCTGCCAGTGAGGAGGGGCACAAGAAGCCAGGAGGGAGCAGAGACAGGACACCTGACCCAAAGTAGCCAAAGGGGTATTCCATACAACAGCACATCATGCCCAGTATATAAGGTGGGGGGAGTTACCCGGAAAGGACAGATCACTGCTTGGAAGGGGCTGGGAATTGGTCAGCAGGTGGTGAGCAATCTTTCGCCTTGTGGAAGAACTCAGGACTTTATAACCTCAGAGACTCAACTTCTATGCCTATGATAGATATCTCTCACTTCAGAGAGGTGCACAGGGAAGTATTCTGAGCCCTCCAAAACTCAATCACAAACAGAAGAAAAAATTACTTTCAAAGACATCATCACAGTAGGCAGGTTAGTAAGGATATGAGACTGTTGGGTTTCCTAACCCCACACAGTCAGAAGACAAAGACCAGGGTGGATGAAGTACCATTGCTACTAACCATTCCACTGACTCTTCTGGATTTTGAAGTGTCAATGCATGTACGTTTTGAAGCTGTCCACATCTAAGGATATCAACTACACGTGTAGCTGTTTATCAGCCAGAGTACGTACACTGAGCTCCCAGCAAGGATAAAAGCAACAAGATGTAGATGAAAAAAAAGTTAAGACTTTGGTAATTAGCAAAAGCCAGCTGCAGCTAATAAGGAGAAGGAATGTTAAACTGGGATTTGAATTTTTTTTTTTAAATAAAAACACCACTTTACTGCAGCTGAGACACAGAAGCCAAGTAAATCACTGGACTCTTTCACTATACAACTGCTAGGAGAAAACTGTGCACGGAAAAACTACTGCAGCTGATCTGGTAGGAACACAAGCCCTAAATGGAGGTCTTCATTCAGGTCAAGCTTTGGCAAATTCTAATCCTTCTCAGGTGACATTACTTGAATTCGACCACATCCAGTTGATCTCTTCAAATATTTTCCTTCCTCTCCTCCTTAAGCCTTCCAGAGTGTGTGTTTAAGTAGCACAGACTAATGTTATTTTACCCAATGAGCCTCATATTACACTAGGCTCAATATGCAGTAGTTTCACTTAGTGGCTGCTTGGAAAGCTATTAAGAGAAAACAATATGAAACCAAGTCTGTCTTCAGATTCAGGTTTAATAGAGTCACATTTCAACCCTTTTCCAAAAGCTGAAAAAACCCTACACATTGATGCCATTGCTAATGTTACAATAACTGAAATAAAAGTTGGCAGCACCAAGACTTTTTCCAGGAGTCTGATGGAAAGAACTAAAAGTAATGTAAAAGAGTTCTCAATACAGCATTAGCAAAGTGAACTACAGCTCTTAAAAATTAGGGAAGTGCCTGACTTTGAGACCTTCTGTAAGATCTGATAAGCAATGAGCATGAGACAACGATATACCAGAGCAAGCACCACTTCAGAAATATGCACTATACCTCAGACAGGTTGACACTGGCCCCAGATTTACAGCAAAATGTATGAGACCAGACTTATATCCAGTATCTTATCATTACATTCACAAAGCACTCCTTGGTATTTGAAAATATTTGGAAATTAAGAAAAAAAAAGGAAAAATAAATGGAAGAACAAGGAACTCATATGATGCAAAATTAGTGTGATGCAAAACCCTATTTTTACAGTAACTTTAAATGGCTCAGATCACCCAGACAAACATAATTCTTTGTCTTCCCTTTGATTTCACCTTTCATTTCCGCTGTGCATCATCAGCAGTTTTTGCATATATGAGTATGTATAAAGGAGGGAAGTATAAAGGAGGGACGGGAAGTAAGAAGTAGAGCAGGTGCAACTGCAAGACTTCTGCTAGACTGGGAGTCTTGTTGAAGTGGAAGTGACAGAGCTGGGCAGTCCTGTGTCACTGCTAAATACCAGAAAGCTTCTCTGGGTTGATCTCAGTACTCCAAAGGTGATGGCAGCCACACATGATTCAGCCACATATCCCAAGGATTCCTAGAGGGAATGGACTCTCTATGTTTACTCTCCATAGCTGACTATTACTAAAAGCCAAGCAAGGCACAAGCTAGGCATCTGATACATTTCTAACCACCTTTTATAGAATGGCTGAGGTTGAAAGGGACCTCTGGAGGTCATTTGGTCAAATCACCCTGTTCAAGCACTGACACCTAGATACAGTTGCCCAGGACCAAGTCTGGACAGCTTCTGAATATCTCCAAGGAGGGGGACTCTACAACCTCCATGGCAACCTGTGCCAATGCTTGGTCACTCTCACAGTAAAAAAGTGTTTCCTGATGTTCAGAGGGAACCTCCTGTGGTCCAGTCTGTGGACACCGCTTCTTTTCCCGTCACTGCGCACCACTGAATAGAGCCTGGCTTTGTCTTCTTTGCACCCTTTCTTCAGCTACATTGATAAGATCCCCCTTGAGCCTTCTCCATGCTGAACAGTCCCATCTCTCCACCTTTTCTGACAGGAAAGATGCTCTAGTCCCTCAGTTTTCTGTTTGAACCTTTGCTGAACTCTCCCCAGTACGTCCATGTGTCTCGTACTGTCGAGCTCAGAGATGGACACATTACTCCAGGTATGGCCTCCCCAGTGCTGACTAGAGAGGAAGTATCACCTGCTGGCAACGCTCCTCCTAATGCAATCCAGAGCACCATTAGCCTTCACTGCAGCAAGGGGACATTGCTGACCCATGTTCAACATAGCATCCACCATGACTCCCAGGGCCCTTCCCAGATGGGTGGTCCCCACCAGATACTGATGCATTGGGCTGTTCTTTTCCTGGATGCAGGACTTTGCACTTCTTTTTGAACTTCGTGAGGTGCCTTTCAATTTCTTCAGCTTGTTGAGGTCCTCCTGCATGGGGTAGGGGGTACTTTCCAGAATAATGCTGGCACAAGATGCAAATAACAAGCCATTTTTAGCAGAACAGACAATATCCTCCTCTTCCTGTACCCAAACTAGAGCAAAACTAGATTCTCTTTGACACCATATAGAAATGTCTGTATTGGGTTACAGAGATTATGCAAAAGAAAGAGCATGTGCAGCACAAATACGGGAAGATAACAGTTAAACTGTTGGCTTCCTTGCTGACAGAGGTACAGATGAGGCTGAAGTCTGCTATCTGAAATGAAGGAAATACCCCTTTTGTGTGTGTGCTAGTACATGCCCTCCACACAGACAGGATACATAACCCAGTTAACATAGACAACTGAGAATCAAAACTGGAGATCAAATACCCAACTTTATCCCAAACTCTTAATCACCAGATTATTCTGTGCCTCCCCTTCCTCTTCTACCCTGAGACAGTTTTGCTCACCTGAAACCTTCAAAAGTATTTTTACAACCGCACATCTGTAAGCAGTAGAGATGCACACTGTGTAGCACTAGGTGGCCTACAGGCTCTGTTCACCTAAATATAAGAGTTTGCAGAAGATTCGCTTCTCAGTTTCACAGCACACATATTGCACTGAAGCAGTTCTTAGTTTTCAGTTTCTACAACAGCCTATATAAAAAAAAAAAACCCTCACAAACATAACACGGTAAACTTGAATCAAAGTTCGCTTTATAGAAAAATATTGTTACTTTAAACACTACAAAGATGCTGGGGATTTTTCTCATTTTACTTCCCAACTACAATTGCAGGTGTTTCCTAAAACTCAATTCTCCCCTCTCCCCTCCAAAAAAACCCCAAACAACTCTGAAGGTCAAAGACAAAAGATGAAGTTCAGCAAAATCTCAGACTGAATAGAAGTTATGGTAAGCACTTGCAATTCTGCAGTTTCATTAGCTAAAGTGAGAAACCATGACCCACTGTCATCTCAGCATCAGTGCAGTTGCTGAACTTCAGTATACTGCAGTAGTGCTGTGAGAAATACAGTTGGTGCTTCTAGACAGGTGCTTTGGCTTCCATTATTAACTCCCATACTGCTATAATATTAACATTTGATGCTAAAATTTCACATACACACTGTTTAGCATTTACACAAAAAGAAGGATTTATTTTCTATTACCATTGCCATTGACACAGACATGTATTAAGCAAAAGTTTTACATGTGGAAAGACTAGTAATGCAAGCAATCCCTCTGACTTCTTGAAGGTACCCTCTCACCAGGACGGCAGACTTCCCTGCACCAAACCATGTCAGGTAGACAACATCAACACAAAACAGGAGATCTGCCCCTGTGCAATCAGAATTTACCAAACATCTTAAAAATCACCAAGGACTCATGCAGGCCAGGTATATTTTTGTTGGACCAAGCAAAGAGCATAAGTTGAAGAAATGCCCTGTCATCAGCTGTAACTACAGCACTAGACCACAACAGCAAAGGAACACAACTATCCTACTCCAAAATGTGCCTTCCCCCAGATGTCCCTCAGAAAAACAACTTTTCTCACAAGTGACCATTCAACAAAGCAGGGAAGAGAATACTGACCATTTTGGAGAGGAAGGGACACTAAATTTAGAAGTAAAACCATCTCCTAAGAATGCTCCTGATGAAAGTACTAAAATATGTAATTCAACGAGGACAAAGTGTTCTTTTGGTTTAGGTCCCTTGCAAGAGTGAAGCATCGCATATTTGTAAGTATTTTGCAATATTTAGCAATAGCTCTGAGCAAGCTAAAAACAAGTAGCTGCTGTGATGTTGTGCTGTGAACACAACCTAACACACCTTGGGTGCACTGCAGCGATCCTGTCAAGCCACAATTACTCTTGCAGAGTCAAAAATGAATCCATGTCATAGAATCATAGCATCAGCTAGGTTGGAAAAGACCTTTAAGATCATCAAGTCCAACCATTATCCCAGGACTGCCAAGTCCACCACTAAACCATGTCACCGAGGGCATCTACACTGTAATCCTTGAAAATCAATCAGCTTTCAAAGATGCCTCTTCTCTCCAGAGCTGTAATCCATGGGATTCTTTCAGGCAGATCCCTAAACAAAGTCTCCTCTCCTGAAGAGTGAGGTGCTTTTATGTTCCTGCTTCCTCTCAGGAAGTTGCACCAGGTTGTCCTCTCTTTTCTGGACTTCACTCTGACAGTGGTGGCTGATGATGTAAGTTAATTTTATTCAGAAATAAAATATATAAGACTTATTCTCTTGGCCTTTGATGGGCTACAATATCCATCATGTTACTAGCACACACTGTGTAAAGTGAGACCTAAACCAGGCCTGAACCAGCTATAATGAAAGGCCAAAGAACATTTCTGATAGTGGAGGGTAATCTGGGACAGATTCTGCTCTGGCAACCTTAATTCAAAGGTTATTTTCTAAGCAGGGCCAGCACTACTGGGCCTCACCTCAGTTTGGATTCTTAAGTACCACCTCAATATAGATAAAGTGAAAGATGATGAAGCTTTAATTCCCATTCTAAAGAGCTGTAGCTACATGCTTGGAGTGGAATCTCTCAGGAAGCTGTTAGGTTTAAAATCAAAACATATCATACCCACTTCAATTTTTTTAATTGAGTAATCCAAGGAAGAAGCAAGAGCAAAGCACTAACACCCATCTTTGCAAAGCACAGTTGCTGTTTCAGTGATTCCCAAGTTGACCAGCAAGTTTCAGTGTGGATGCACTGGGTGTTGTCAGCGCTGCTACACATGTGCAGATTAATCTGTGCATGCACAACAGCCATCTGTCTGATATGGCTTGATGTGGCTAGTTTGGGGGCTTTTTGGTATTTTAAAGGTGGCAACCATACGGCAGAAGAGACCATACATTAGTGCAGAGTATTTATTTGTGTGTAACATATTTCAGCCAGCATTTCAACCTGAAAAAGAAAATAACATCTCTTCAGGAAGTTTGTATTTTGTTGCACCACTGTAACACCCTAACAGAAATACTGCTGTCCCTTTGCAGTGTAAGGCAGTACAAGTTTCTCCCAATATATAAGAAGGCACAGACATTGTCTTCATTGCTGCACATGGTCTACTTGGGAGTTAGTGTTCATGCAACTGCTCACTGATTAAAATAGCACCAACTTAGGCTGTACCTAAAGGCCAACATCACAAACACTATTTATCTTTTAGGCCCCTTCCTCCACCTCACTACATTTACTTTTGGGTCTGGTTTTCATCAAGATGGAGAAAATCTTGACAATTCTCAAAAAAAAGGCAAAAGTTTCTGTGAGGTAAATTTGAGACTCATACGCCCTAAACCATATGTTCTGGATTATTTTTAGATTTACATTTTTTAAATCCTAGAGAGCAAAAACTATTTTTTAAAAAACAGAAAATCATACTAGAAGGATTTTCATAATGTCCTGGATCTATGTTAACCATACATGAGATTTGCTACTACCCTCTTCAAATAACATTCATAATTCAATTACAAGTGTTTATTTTGAAACGTAATTACAGAGCTGCATGCCTCTTCTAAATATTACCTGTAATTGCTTACACTCCCCTTGTTACAGTCATGCAAACATCCCACAAAAACAAAACAAAAGAAACGACTGAGAGCAGATAGCATAAATTCAATTCCCTCATACAAGGACAAAGTCTTACAGATACATCAAGTACTTGGCTCTACTGAAATTTGCATTTCAAAAGGAAATACATAACTGCTTAATTGCTGGATGCCAAGATTTGCAAACTGCCTGCTATCAAAAGATATTTCTCCTATTACAATGAAACAAAGAGCATGAACATTCTTTGCACTGCTCACCAGATCTTAACAGGTGGAATCTTAAAAACCTCCCCTTGATCACACAATCAAGGTACCTCAAATGCTAGTTGTTTTTCTGCTTTCCCTAAAAAAATAAAGAAAACAATCTCTTTCTGCCCTACACTACAATTTTACTCCTTTTTTTTCTTTTTTTTAAGTCTTTTTGCTCTTCACAGTTTGTACATTCAGTTCCATAAACAAGAAGAAAGGTCAAAAAATTCAATCACCAATCTTCTGCATGCTAGTACCTAAAAATGAATTTTAAGTGACAAGTTTGCATTTAAGCAATAAGCAGTTGCATCAAAATAGAATAAGATTAAAGCAAAGCTATATAAATTCATTGCAGCATTGCATTCAAGAGTATTTAGGTACAAACACAAGGATGAGACAGGGTGACCTGCACACATCCAGAAAATGCTAGCACCTGCTCCATGATCCACAGATAAAGGTCAGAGATGTGCTAATCAAGGTGCTAAAATGGAGCAATGCCAAAGTAAAGACATACAGTTATGGTCTTAAACCCTTGCAGTCTCAGAGGATTATATACAGAGGAAAGTATTCTGATATGCCACCGTTTTAGATGAGTTACAGTTGTCATCTCCAGCCCATGCTCAGAAAGTCGATTTTCACATCAATTAAATATTTTGAAATAGGATTATGTACAAACACCAACTCCATGGAATTTCTCCTTCTGCCATCCCAATGCAGAAACTGCACTGCAAGGGTGACATTAAAGTGTCTGACAGACTCATTCTTTCACTCTTGCTTCTCCTGTGTTTGACATCATGTTACACAATTTTCTGCTTTGGGGGTCACACACCGGAGAGGCAATCCCTTTTGACTTCATTTCTTCTCAGAGTTTTGAAAAGGCGTTAGTGAAGATGGACAGGACAGTGCATCTCACGTTAAACCCTGTGAGAGCTGGAAGAACCAGAGAATGAAGTGATGCAGGCAGGTTTCAAGTCAGGTTTACAAGCTACACTACTGACCACAGATACACAAATTTCAACAAGTGTAATGGTAAACCCTGGACAGCAAGTGGCCTTTATGTATGGAGCCAGCTGGACAAATCCATCATGTAGATAGGAGAAACAGCTGTATGACCCAAACTCGTCATCTGCCTGACAGAGCTCAGAGACAAGATCCCCTTGATACTTCACTTCCCAAGACATTTTAGTCAGAATCCAGGTATCAAAAAGTCATACTAGAAGCGTCTTCCACGTTCTACACCTAAAAATTCTTGGGAATAGGCTTTAAACTCAACACCACTGTCCCAAAAAGTGACAAGACTTACTCTGCATGCACCAAGTGGCTTTGCAGCACGTGACTGATGCTTTCCAAAGCACTGCTTCTGCTAAACAAGTACTACAATGAGTATGAAAACCATGGCAGTACCTAATTTTGGTGTCTAAAGCAGCCCATGATGAAAGGATCAAGCTGTTACATTTGTGCATTATCAACAGCCAACACATATGAAGTCATGCTTTTCACCAAGAAAAGGATTAGCAAATCCTTGGAGCCTAGACAAATACAAAAAGTTCTCCAACTGTGACTAAACAAAACTTTAAGGTGAAAGAAAAAGAGAAGGCATGCCTGAGGAATCTAATTTAGTCCTTACAAAATACCTGAAACTAAATGAATCGCTAATACAAGAGAAAGTATCACTTTCAAGGGCCTTATCTGTTAAACAGCTGCACCAACACACAATTTTAATATAGGTGATAAGATTGGATGTGGTGATTCCCTTCTCATTTGGGGCTCATTTCAGCTTATTTCAGGGGCTAACAGTAAAGTGTAGTTCAGATGTACACATCTTCAATTAGAGGTAGTCAAGTCATCTTGCGCTTACTGAGTTTGGGGTATGCTTTATCTTATCAAAAGCAAGCACCTACTGTAGGATGAGTTAAAATGTACCAACAGCTCCATGGACTATACCAACTAGCACTATATCAATTATTAAAGAAAATGTAGACATTCATATTGCAAATAATTACACGAATCCCACCCCTGGAGTTTACAATCAAGGATTCATTTTTGGAAAGTGATTTTATGGTCAGCTGTATGCTTCCAATTTTGATGTGCAGCACTGGGAAAAAAAGTCTGCAGCCTGTGATGGTCTGTAGGTTTAACTAGACAGTCCCCTCTAATGTATGGTTAGCTAAGGGGTTTGGGTATTGAAAAATAGCTAAGTGATCAGAAATGAAATGCAGACCTTCACGGAATAAGTCAGACTCTTGGCAGAAATAGCAAGAGAAATTAAAAAGAACCAACAAAATACAGCTTACAGAAAGACCGTTGTTTATTTCTTTATGCCTTGAGTTTTGATAATCAACACCTCTTCCACTTTCTAGCTTTTAAATAACATCACATTTTTCATTAAAAGCAGCTTATCTAAACACCACCACGCAAACACACTTTGTCATAGTAATTATGCTGTATGCTGGCCTGTGTATTGCAAATGACACACTGAAGTGAGAAACTGCATTCTTGCCGTTAGCATCTTAGCTTCCCTATATTAGCATACAAACTCATTTTTGGTATTTGTCATGCATTTTGAGCTGCTCTAGTAACAGATTTCAGCCAAATTCTTCATCACAGTGTAAATCATGCAGCAGTTTTTAAAACAAAAACCACATAAGCATATGGCAGGGGGGGTAGAATTAGATGATCTTAAGGTCCTTCCCAACACAAACTATTCTATGATTTCATAAGCATAGACTTCAAGGTCTGACCAGATACAGGCACTGAGTCCAGCATCTTGACCCTAAGTGACACGGAATGGAGGCTAAGGGCATGGATCCAGCTGAGGGAAAGCATACACACAGCAACACTGCACCAGCACATGCTCCTAACTTTTAGTTTCCACTATAACAGGCCTCCTTGAGACACCTGTCAGGTGTATACAAGTTGCTCAAGGGTACCCTGCCTGACCTCCACTTGCTCAAGATCACAAACATGCCAAGCCCAGAAGGTTGTCTTTTAAATATCACAAGCAGCTCTAGAAACCTACTTCAGGAAAGTGAACCAAGCCCCTAAACTTAGGTGTCTGTTTTCATGGTGAATCCTGCTTTTGGTGTTTTGATCATCTCTTCTACAAACCTTCATAATCCACTTGAGCATCAACTATCCTCAGTAACTTTGCATCATTACCTACTTTGGCACTCAAGTCACCGACACAGAAGTTTTGACTTCTGCCAGCATTTTAATATAAGAAACTTTCTCAGACTTAACAGATCATAGGATGTAAGTAGCCAAAATGTTTAAAAGCTTCTATTTTTCAATGGTTACAGTGTTAACATATTCTTGCTGCTATAGTAATGATGTGTATATAAAGAACATTTAATAACTAACTATCCTAAGTAGTAAGGGGCTGAGGTACAGAAGCTACCCTCCAAAGCTTTACTACTGATCACAAGTACCTGGGAAATTGCTCCAGGAAGCGTTAACATATAACAGAGTTTGTAAAAAAAACTGAGACATGTTTTTAATGTAACACCTGAGGAAAATGGATATCTCAAACTACAGCTTCCTCATAAGATATTAAGGCTTAAGCCACAGACAAAAAGTTAACTGTCCTCCAAATGTAAAACATGTTTCAAGTTCAAAGGGAAAAAGATAGAATAGGTAAAATATTTGGACACTGTTGGACAATTCAAAGATATTCTTTGTAGTATGATGTTAGGTTTGGGGTTTTTTGAGATTGTAAATTACTCTTTTGGAGGTGGTACAGTCCCTATAAAAGCAGATGTGATGTTTACTTCAGTTGAGTACTTCCAACATAGATTCCCTTTTCCTAGTGCTCAAATAATCAATATTTCCAAAAGCCTGACTGCACAGTCCAACTGAGACAGTTTCCAAGATTCTCACCATCTCGGGTAAGTATCTAGTCAGGAAACGTAAATCAGTCCCTAATATCTGAAGAGTGTTTTTTTTCTAGCTGAAAATCCGTGTAACAGTGTATATATAATTATTATATTAATAACTAGTTTGTGGTCAAGATTCCCATCTTACATAAAGGTGATACAGATTTCATTTACATAATTTTGATTCCAGCTACCATGTTCCTCCATACATACATATACTGCCTACGAGTGCCATACACAGAGCTATAGTGAGCTCCGCGAAACACGTGGGTAAATCTTCCCCAGGCATTCCTGCTATTTCCACCTATGGATATTTTGCCATGGCCACTGTCACATACTATTCACCCATTGCCACAGATAGTACCCCTTTCTTTAAGTACATCTAAAACTTAGTGAGAGCATAGAATCATAGAAGAGCATCCAGGAGAAAAGTACGCATCTTAGCCCTTATGACACTCCTTGAACATGAGCTAAATAGAAATACAAGTATTCAACATCCATAGTTTTTCTTTGAGTTCTTGGATATAGGTAACTTCCAATTTCCCAGTGTTAATGTGTCCCATTCACATCACTCACTATTCCAGAGTTGGTCTCACTAACCCCAAAGAGCCTCACTGGAGGTACTACAGTTGGATCTTCCCACCAATGCAGGCACTGCTGTCACATTGACTTTTTTATCCTCAGAGAATTCTGTTAACATCTAGATTTTGACAGCTATTTACAGTGAACCCTATATACTTTTCCATGTTATCCTGACTGCTAAAGAGAAATCCGAAGGAAGTTTTAATTGAAATGAACAAGTGAGTAGGTACCCAAGAGAAATAAAAAAATAGAGTTGTACAATTAGACAAGAAAGAGAAAGGAGGTGCTTTGATATCAGATGTGAGATTACACCACTGACCTTTAAGCTATGTAACCCTTAGATCCATTTTAGGATAGGTGCTGCACAAAAAAGCCAACAATCATAATTACCTGCTCAGGACAGAGACTTGCAGAGGGAGAATTTGCTGGCTTGTTTCAAGAGAATCAACGTTCTGAGCCAGCTAGGCAAAGCAATATTCTAATGAGTTGCAAAAGTAACTAAAAGCAGCAGTGGAGTTAGAATCTGTTGATTATAATGCATTTCCCAAATAATGTTTAATGAAATAACATTGACTAACAAAATACAAATCAATGCCAGGTAGAAACCACACTCTAAACCTCAATTTTTCATTCCGCTTCTACTGCAAAGTTGCATGCCTTGGTTTGGGAAAGGGTTGAAGACGACTGAGAACATCCCCTCACATTTACTAAATTCTTGCTCACTAGAATATCCTACATCAGCTACAAATCCACTCAAACTCCAATACAGGCATATATGCTTGAAGTTTACTGTACATTTAGCTGCTTAAAGAAGTCAGCTACACATGGTATTTGCCCACAATTCCACTGAATGCAATTGATTTCTACCTCATAGGAGACTTGATCTACGCCAAAAATTTTATTTCATTAAGAAAATGATATTATGGAGCATCTGAGATCATGTAACAGACAAAAACAGAATGCCAGAGAAATTTTAACTGCCAGTACCCCACAGTGAATGCCTGATTATTTGCAGATGGGATATGGAAAAATTGTGAAATTATTGGAATTTTGGGTCCTGTACGAAAGCATTACTTCAGACTGCATGTGTCATAGCAAATGTCTATTATAATTTGAATACATTCTTAGGGTTTGCTTTCAGTGCTCAGAACTGGCTATGCTTACTTCTCTAGACTTATTAGCTGAAAAAGACTGCATTCTTCAAAGCACAAAACAGAACCCTTAGGTGATAGGTGATAAAACAGCGCCAGTAAGTCAACTGTCAATACTGATGGTATTTATCCAATAACTAAACTAAAACCTAATTTAAATCAATCTCCTTTGGAAAGCCAAGTGTTCAACAAGCGCAACAATCAGTCTAAGATCAATCAGCGAACATGAGATCAATTAAAACCAGCTTAAGTTTTTGTAGGAGGACAATTCACACAACTCGAGTTGGACGTCTATTCATTTCAGTACTCCCACAATGCAACCCTTAAGCTCTGTTGTAAAGCAGAAATACCACTATCACCCTCCGCAGTCTAGCCAGCACTCTAAGTAGTTCCACATTTAATTAAAGACACAGTATACCCTTTGTTAGCACAGATAGTCTGGTCACTTTAAAGGACTGCTAGAGTTCTAGCCACACACACAAAAATTAAATTCCGGAAACCATCTGTTGAAAAAACACCAAAATTAAACTGCTTCACAATTTTATTTGTACGTACTCTGAAGGTAACATCTGCATAAAAGTGCAAACTATTGCCCTTTCACACTTTTAGTGCTATACGTACTGGCTTAACACAGGAGATATTAGCTCCTTCCCCTTCCAAATAACTTCACCAAAAGTCCAGTTCTTTCAGAAATACGAATTTCTCAGCAGCTGAGCCACCTGATAACCTCAGCTAATTTTAGAAATGGGAAGGGAAGACATAGCCGAGAAAATAATAGGAAAGGGGTTAGCAAAATATTTGGATGATAAAAACATTTATACTGAAGGTGTAACCCCAAGAACAGGAGGGAAAAAAAAGAAATTAAAGAGAAAAGAAAACTAAAAAGGAAAGAAGCATAGAAGCCCACCAGACGGCTCTGACAGCTGGAAGAGCTGCAGTAACCTTTTCGTCCACATGGGTGCTGTACTGGCACATCTCACCGCTCCGACTCCTGAACTCCGGTAATCCCAACACCAGCATTTCAGGAAAAACAAATTAAACTCTAATGCACCGTTTCTCTTTTTAACTCAAACGGATCTGCCCGCTTTAGCCAAAGTTCGTGGCACAGGAACAGGCACCCCTTGGCACCGGGAGAGGCGCGGTTCGCTCCGCTTTAGCGGCAATGCCGGGCTGAGCCACCGAGAACCGCGGGAGCGGCGGAGACGGGACTGGGACCGGGCGGGCAGTAGAGAAACCCGCCTTCCTGCCTCGGAAACACGGGCACCCCAAGGATGCTGCACGGGATGCTCTTCAAAGCCCGCCGCACGGGCACACGAGCCTGAACGGCGCGGGCGAACAAGAACCTCGGGCCGCCGTGAGCTACGACGGCGGGACCGCCGCTTCCATGGCTCACGGCGGCCGAGGGGCCGGCAGCTCCATTCCCGCGGCGGGCAGCTCCCGGAGAGACCCCAGTTCGGCCGGCCCCGCGGGGAGAAGGACGACACGTCCGAAGGGGCTGGAGTGGCGGGGGACTGCACCCACCGCTCGACGGCCCCTGCAGCGCCCCGCGGAGCAGCCTTCCCATCGGGAAAGGGGCCACGCCGCTCTGTCCGCTCCGGCCTCCCAGCGGGAGGGTGGGCAGCAACCCCGCGGAAGGGTCCCCACGCCCGTACGGTCCCATGCCCCGGCTCGCCTCCCGCCGTGCCGGCGCGGAGCAGACACAGCTCACCTGCCAGTGCTGCCGTGGCGCGGAAGGAGAGGACGGGCACACGCAGTCCTGGTGCCCAGCTGGCATCACTGCCCCGGGCGGGCGTCCCGGGCGAGCGGCGGCGCTACTCACCTCTCTTGCTGCGTCTCCAGCGGCCGGCTTGGCAGTGGCCGTAATCCATACAGTTCAGGATGATCAGGGCAAAGGAGAAGAGGCGAAACTGCATCCTGGGCCGCGGGGTGGGCAGCCTGCTCCGGTGGCAGCGAGGGTCGGCGGGGGCCGGCTGCGTACGAGGCAACGAGCGGCCGCCAGCCGCGGGGACCGGCAGGAGCTCACACGGCTCTCGCCGCACTTCTCGGGCGCTGCAAACTCACAGCCGCTTCCAGCATCTCCCGTGCGCCGCAGGGAGGGAGAAGGGGAAAGAGCCTGGCTCCGGCTCTCCCGGTCCGCCCCCTGCTCCGGCTCTCCCTGAGAAACAAAACGAGAAGCAGCACGGCCGCGGGGCGCGCACAGACCGCGGGGCGCAGCTACCCCCCGCTCGGCGGTCAGCGGTGCCGCTCCGGCCGGGCTGTCAGCCGCGGCACAGCGCTATTTATCGCGGCGCAGGGCGCACCCCGCCCA